>PVJA010000320.1:149475-188352 GCA_004027025.1 Myocastor coypus | reverse complement strand
AAAAAAAAAAAAAAAAAAAAAAAAAAAAAAAAAAAAAAAAAAAAAAAAAAAAAAAAAAAAAGATGTAGCCAAAGATGTAAAGTAAAAGAAAGTCTTAAACATTGCTGGTAGAAATGCAAATTTGTAGAGTTACTATGAAAATGTTCTGAAGTTTCTCCAAAATCTAAAAATACAACTTTTATATAGCCAGCTATTCCATTCCTAGGTATGCATACAAAACGATAGAATAAAAGTAGCGTTCAAGAGATAGCTGCTTGTCCGTGTTTACTGCAGCAGCATTCACAATCATTTTAATCTGGAGTCAGTCTTAGGGTGCATCAGAAGATGGACAGATAAGGAGATACAGACTAATGAAGTACTTTCAGCAGTAATGAAGAATAAAATCGTGTCAAGACACAACAGGAGGACTGGACTGGGAGAACAGCATGTTAAGCAAAATAAGCCACATGCAGAGAGACAAGAACCACATGGTTTTATATGTGAAAACTGATCCGAAATAAGAGTAGAAATTACAAGAGATAAGAGAAGATTCTGAAGACAGATAGATATGATCACGCCACTTTGTATGTAAGGCGATATAGTGAACCTCATTGATATGTTCAAATAATGTTAATCAGAATAGATATGAAAAGAGGTTAAAAAATGTAAATGATGGAAACTTGTCAGACATAATCTGGATTTTACAAGTCCAAATTTCCGTGGCAAATAATATGGATTGTTTCAGCTTGCGAAGCAGGGAAGACTGAAGGCCAATTAATATTTTCACTTGGAAGTGATTCGTAGTCTTGTTATGATACTTAAAATCTAAAGAGACATCTCATTTTGTTAAAGGGGTAGTTATGGAAATAGTTTTTGGAAAGTGAAAACTAAAATACAGGCACTGTAATTAAAAAATACAAATACTGATAAATTTATTATTGATAATAATGACAGCCATAGTATATCTTTGGGAAAGTTAATACAACTCATTTTCAGTTTTGTCTTTTTAATGTAGGAATTATAAGGTACTATCAAAGGTTATAATATAGATCCAGTAGCTTATTATGTATGAAGTACTTGAAATATACATGAAACATAGTAAGAGCTTTAGAGGTACTATGTACAGTATTTATATTAGTAATTTGGATTTATAACTTGCCCTGCTAATAAATACTATTGACTTATATTTCCATGTAATAAGAAAATGTAAAAAAATATATAAAGTAAATCATATCTAAATCTCGATCAGTGAACCCTAAGAGCCCATAAACAGATGTGTGCTTGTTCCTCTTTTCTGTTGCTGTGCTTCTGCTTCCAGAGGCCTGGGTCTGATTAATTTAAATGATTCAACTACCAGTAGAGAATGTTCTTTTTTTGCCGGGTGTGGTGGTGCACGCCTGTAATCCCAGCACTTGGGAGGCTGAGGCAGGAGGATTGGTGTGAGTTCGAGACCAGCCTGAACTACAAAAGTGAGCTCAAGGCCAGTCTGAACTGCATAGCGAGACCCTGTCTCAAAAAGACAAAAAAAAAAAAAAAAAAAGAGAGAATGTTCTTTTTTCATCTATAGCAAAACAGAATATGTAGTACTCTGGGATTCACTATGATCATGACATTCCTACTGGATCTTGGTATTTGACTGTCACAATAAAAAATCATGAGCATATATTTAAAAAAAAAGTAGCAAAATGACTCCCTAAGTTATTATCTTTACAAGCAAAGACATTCCAAGCTTTGAAGCCCACAAGCTGATGGTAGACAGCCTGCTGGCAGACTCGTCCACTTATGATTAATTGTGAGGTGATTTATGATTAATTCTGCCTGAAGAAGGACTGTTCATTTGTCTCTAGTAGAAGGTCTACTTCTGTGCATTTTGGAAAAAAAGCAAAGTAGAAAATTGGCAGAGCCAGTGGAAAGGGTGATAAGCAGAAGTGTGCATCTTCATTATGCGGTGCAACAGTAGGATTTTTTTGGAGAGGCTAAGAACATGGATGGAGGGTACTCTATCTTGAAGAAGTGCACTGCCTAGACCCCGCTTACTGCCTTATATCCCAGGATCATTATGGCAATTGGAAAGGCAGTGGATCATTCATGTCACAGTTGAGTTGAGAAGTGGTAGAGCCTATAAGGTGAGTTTGGTGCTGCTCCAGAATCGTGTGGGAGCACTTCTCACTTCGTCAATCCCCGCACATCTCACAAACAGAGCCTGCATTTATACTAACCTCAGGAAACAAATACCAGTAAGCAAAAATCCTCATCAGTGTTCAAGATATTTTAAGTGAGATGTCACCAACAAGGCGTTCTTTCAATTGTTTCATGAGCTATAAAATCATGATTCATCTTTTCTATCAAATAGCTTCATGAAGTTCATCTTAATAAAAACAGTCATTTAATACCATATGGTAAGAATATGGTATTAAATGATAGTTATATTATAAATTGTTATATAATAGTTTTGACTATTGGTCTTCATATGACAGCTTATAAGCAAGATTGCATGATGACAACCAGTGGCATAACCAGTAATGTTGATCTTGGCCCGAGTCTTAGTTGTTTTTGGTGCTATTGATGGCAAAAATGTCATCATGTGTTTTAACACACACACACACATACACACACACACACACACACACACACACACACACACACACAAAATACTTAAGAAATCACACTGGTTGAAGTTCTCTCATCTTTAATTAATAAGCACATTTCTTTCGTTGTAATATTTGAGTAGATGACTTCAAATTACACATTCTGGGAGAAGTTCCAAGATTTTTCTTGTCATGCTCCTTACATAATACTCTATCTGAATTCTTCTCTTAGCTTCTGAAATCTGTAAATCTTATTAACTCTTAATCTTTTCTTCCCAAAACCATAATAATTTACTGTAAGAAGCATTCTTGGACTTCTTATTCCTCTCATCTTTTTCTTACAGTATAGTAAACTTTATGGAATTACTTAGCACACCTTACATTTTAAATTCACGTAGTAATGTTATCTAGTTTTGCTCATTGTTGAATCTATGTTACGTAGCATGCTCTCGGATATTTATTGAATAAATAAACAAAAGTGAATATATTAAATGATAATCTACAATGCGCTTATATTGGTATTAGATACATTTATCAATCTAATGCCCCATATATTACATGCAGTAATCTCCCTCAATAATTTTAAATAATAAAAGTTTTCTTAATTTTTCCTGGACAATCCATTGTTAGTTGTATAGACATGATATTTCATTTTGGTTTATGCTCTCTAAGTTTATTGAATTGCTCATTATCTCTAACAGTGCTTTGGGCAGTCCTTAAGTTTTCTTATGTATAAACTCAGGTTACCAGAAAACAGAATATTTATTCTCTCACTTTCTAATTTTGATGTCATTGATTTCCATTTCCTCTCTGATTTCTCCAGTTGGACTTAGAGTACTGCATCAGCAGAAGTGGTGAGCTTAGATATGTTTGTCTCTTTCATGGTCTTAGAGAAAAACTTTCAGAGTTTTATCATTGAATAATACGTTGAGGTGCTTTTCTTTTCTACTTTATTTACTAATACTTTTATTCTAAGAGGATGATACTTGTCAAGTATTTTTTCTATACATATTGAGGTATTTATTTAATTTTGGTCTTGATTCTATTAATGTGTTGTATATCATTTATTCATATTCACATTAACAAATTGTACTTATATCTCAGTGATACATCCCACCTCATTAGGTTACAAAATCCTTTCAGTGAGCATTAGAACTTTTAGTTTTCAGCTATTTTTGAAGCTTTTCACAGAATTTTCATGAAAGGCATTGTACTGCCTAATTATTTTACAATGATGCCTTTGTCAGCCATTGGTATTGAGTTAATGTTGATCTAAAAATTAATTAGGGCCAATGAGATAGCTTAATGGACTAAGCTTCCTGCTTAGGCAAGTACAGGGACTGGGTTTCATCCACTGCACAACAAGCCATGCTGGATCTGCCTACGTGCATGCTGAGTGAGCCATCAAGGACATGGCATGGTGAGGCTGGTGTATGCCTATAATGCCAGCACTGAGGAAGCGAAAACACGATTACTACAAGTTGTAGCTGCATAGTTGAACCATGTAGCAATTAAATAAGTTAGTTAAATTATTAATTAATTTATCTACTCTTTTACCTTCAGATTTTTGGGAGAATTTGAGAAGGATTGGGGTTATTCTTTCCCTATGTATTTGGTAAAAATTACTCATGAATCCATCGAATCCTGGAATTTTTTTCTTGGAAGATTTTTAATTCTTGGTTCAGTTTCTTCACTCATTGTTCACATTTTTTATTTCTTTAAAAATTAGGTTTTGTAACTTGTGTGGTTCTAAGGATTTATTCATTTATTCTTCAAATGAATTTAGTTAGCATATACTGGCCTATTTTTTATGATTCTTTTTATTTTATTCAATTGTAATATTTTTATTTTATAATTTTATTCTTTTTCTTAGTGTGGCTGAAGTTTTATCAGTTTCACTTATTACTTTTTTTAAAAAAATGTTTTATTAGGGTTGGTTTGGAACTAGATATTTCAAGGTCTTGGGAAGCCACCATGCCTAGATCCAAGGGATCTGAACTGGAGCCTGGGCTCGTAATAGGTAGACGGAGGAGGAAGCTGAAGGTTCAGTCCATTGGAAGTGACACAAAGCTAGAATAAACCACATAGAGTCAGAGTCTGAGTCTACTGGGAATTGGGGCTTCAAGGGCTAAGAAGACTAGGCTGAAGTCTGGAGCTGTGAGGAATATGAGGTGCAGAATTCTACTGTGTCAGAGAAAGGCCTGGGATCCATAACTAATTAGGTACTCACCTCACTCCCCCACCCCTTTGGCAGCGGGTCTCTAGAAGCTGCACTGCCTGCATTGGGAGTGAGATGGCAAGGTGATATTAAATTGGTCACTCAGCTTGTTCTGAATTTTCTTATTCATGTGCCCTGTGCAAATTCTGTAATTAGCCAGATGTCAGCTCTGGTGAAAGTATGTTGGTGTGTGGATATTTTCTCTGACTACAGTAATTTTATGGCATAATTGCTCATTTTTATGAATATAAGAATCACCTCAATAAAACATTTTAGGATAGAGAAGGCATGTAATTTCCTTTTATTCCAAAGTTCATTACATAATACAGATATATTATATTAAACTATGTGATTTTAACTTTAGTTTCTTACCCTTGCTTATGCCTATAATTTCAAATTTCCATCATGAGCATGAACTGCCAGACCATATTTAATTATGATTACCTTCCTTCCTTCCTTCCTTCCTTCCTTCCTTCCTTCTTTCTTTCTTCCTTCCTGTCTTTGTGTTTTTAGGGAAGGGCTCACAGGGTTTTCAGGGTCTCACTACTAGATCAGACTTGTAGTGATCCACCTGTTTTCAGCCTTCCAAGAGCTGGGATTACAAGCCTGCGCCACCACGCCCAGTAGTCGCAGGGGCGGGACCAGCACTGCAGGCCCAGGAATTGAATTCCCAGCCCCTGCGCCTGCTGACAGGTGCTTTAATCTGTTGAACTATTTGACGGGTCCTTGATTTCTTTAATAATAATAATAATAATAATAATAATAATAATAATAATAATAATAAATAACAAAAGTTCATCAGTTGACCTTTGAAAAACTTTTAAGATTAGTGTCTTTCACTCTGATTTTTGTTCTTATTTCTTTCCATATCCACTATAAAACAAATAGAGTTTAATTAAAGAAGGCATACGACTTCAAGGCTCTGACAGCTTTTACAAATATTCAAGTTAAAAATAAATAAGTAGATAAAAAATAAATGATGTGCTTAAAAACTCATGCTCTCATCGGAATTCAACATTTTTCACTGTTATAGGCCGTTTGTTACAAGACCTAAAGTTTTCTCGGATTTGATTGACTTATGCATAAAAAATTTGGTTTCATATTCATTCATCTTAACACTGAAATGTAATCAAATAAACGTCATTCATTTCTACCATAAACTTTAAATAATACAAGGATATTTATCAGATATATTTCATATTAGTACTGAAAGTGACAGTTTTGCAAGTAAAATACAGTGTTGCATATAAATTATATTACTGCTTATGTTTTATTTGAAATATTTATAATATTCATTTTGTAAATATAATGTGTAGAACAAGAAAATGACAATATTGTAATTGAAGTTCTATGAAAAATCTTGCCTCTGAAAATTTTAGATGAAATCAATCTTCTCTGAGTTTTACTAGAGGTTAGGAAGACTTATTTGCTTATCTACCTTATTATTTTGAAAAGTTTATTATATAAAATTACTGTCATTTCTTGATTTCAATTTAATCAATAAACTTGGGTAATGGAGTAGCAAAACTATACCAAAATAACCTTTTTTTGGTACATAATTCAATATATCATTAGTATGCCCATACAAATACACATACTATAATTTTTATTAGGTAGAATATTTTAAAGTTAAATTCTTATTAAAGTGATTGTTACACATTTTATAAGATCTTATGATATGTTTTCACAACTCCTTTAAGTTATATTTGAAGATACATCGTTGCTATATAAGTTTATATGATTATTAATGGCACTGTAAAATAATAAAAGCACAACCCTAAATCAAATTTTTGTGAATAACTGACTAAAAATAACCTTGGGAAAAAATGCATGATTACAGCGAGATGAATAAGAGCAAAACTGTAAGAGTCAAATTGAGATTTTATATTGCATCTTTCTTTGAATTCATAAATTTTTTTCAGTTAAGATGCATGACTTAGATGTAATAAGCATATAAAACTTACGTATACCCGATTGTGAAAAGTTTGGTAAATTGATAATTATGTGCTTCATTTAGCAACTCATGATTCTAAAAATACAAATAATTTCAACTTACTAGCAGTATACGAATTAAAATCTTTTGAAAAACAATACAAAACCTGTTAATATAAGTAAGAACTACTGAGACAAGATATCCTGAGTGCATCTTGTACTCTGAATAACTACTATGAAGACAATAATATAAAATGTATTACTCATTGTAACTGTCCTACTAACAATGTAGTACTATTTTGAAACTGTCTCATTGCTATTTCTCATTAAAAATAATAAAAATAAAAATATAAGATAGAACCAGCCTATATACTGTTAGAATGCCTTACTAAGTTTTCAAAATTATCAAGACTGATAATTAGTGAACATCCTATCAATTCATATTCTTGAATATTTTTTCAACTAAAATGTAAACATAATTAAATTGTTCTGCTTCCTAATTAAAGGAAAATGCAGAAGCACCTATTGTTGACAATGAATAAAGTATAAGGGATTTGAAAAGTAGAGAGATAGTATATCTTGCTTAGTGTTTTAGAAACTATGATTTCATGCCGGGCGTGGTGGCGCACGCCTGTAATCCCAGCACTCGGGAGGCTGAGGCAGGAGGATCGGTGTGAGTTCGAGACCAGCCTGGGCTACAAAAGTGAGCTCAAGGCCAGCCTGAACTGCATAGTGAGACCCTGTCTCAAAAAGAAAAAAAAAAAAAAAAGAAAAAAAAAGAAAGAAACTATGATTTCATAACATATAAGTGAAAACATTATAGTAACCCTCTAGCAAATCACAAATATGTGATGCATGAAGCTATGAGATAATAATACCATACCTTGCTATGGGACCTGATACTGGCTATTCTCTTTGAGAACAAGGGATTAATACTTTCATTGAGTTTGTTTTAAACCAAACACCCTATGTTTGTATAGAAAGTAAAATACGGAACAATTAGGGTATAGCAAATAAGATCTTAGCAAATAAGATTACAATTCTAATTTCTAGTACCAGTCTTTACTTTTAACACCTGCAGTTTAGACAAAAGAGAGAACTACTAATGTTAACTGTTAGATGCTGAGTGACCACCACAATCCAGATGCCTAATATAAAAAATAATTGGGTGTTCTGTCTCCGTATAATTCAGGTCTGCCTCCCAGAATTTTCAGAGAGTACTAGAGAGATAACAGGATAGCACGTTGTTATGGTCTGTGCATAGTTGTCCTCCCCAAAGCCTCACTCAGTCAGGGGGCGGCTTCTGGAGTTCGTGTTCGATTCTTAATCCAGTGCTGGGATCGCAGGTATGACTGCTACACCCTAGTCCTGGGACAGATATATTACAATGATGTAAGGGTAGGAGAGAGGCTAGCTAGCTGCCTGAGCTGCCCTACGCTCTCTACTGCCACCATGAACAACTGCTCTGTGCCATGTGCCATTCCGTGTAAGTCAGCTGAGTATGAACTGAAACTTCCCCTAAGTGTGAGGTTGGTAAATCTTTCCTTCCTTATTTTCAGTGTTGGGTATTTTGTCCCAGCAATGAGTAAAGAGTAACTGAGACAGATACTCAGTAAAAAAATGATGGGTAGATTATACAGACATCTGTTTGCAAACTTTATAAAAGTTCTTCTTCTCATTCCTGAGACAAAATACCTGAGTAGGAAAAGTTAAAGGAGAAAGGTTTATTTTGGCTTATCGTTTGTAGTGGTTTTAGTCCATAGTTGACCTGCTGGAAGGCAGGGTAGCATGGCAGAGAACATGGCATGAGGAAATAATTTAAGGTAGGAAAAATCAAGCATCAAGCACCAAGGTACCAGAGCAAGTGACAATCCAGAGCGCTCTTTTTGACCCAGGCTGCACATGTGTAGGAAGCATAGCATACACACCCAACGCAGACTTTTTCTGTTGTTTTTTCACACATGGTTCCAATTTATTGCACCTATGTATATAGCCCCTAGTTGCATCTGTTTACCTATAAAGGCCTCATGTTTGTTTTTCCCTTTTAATTTATTTTTAATTCTTTTAAGAAGAAATTACAATGTGATACTTTCAAAGTATGTTGGTAGTGCATTCCCAATATTTCATTTAATGCACTTTGTTGTCCTCCTATTAGTTGTACAGAGCACAGGGTGTAGACATTGTAAATTTTCTACTGGTTATCAGAACCACATATTTCTTCTATTTGATCTAAGAGAAGGTAGTGGTATACACAGTCAAATTGTTCCATATTTGCTGTAGGTTGCTGCTGAAAGTGGCAATGTCGGAAGCTGTTCATTTGAGCCTTTTACAGCTCAACATAATAAACTACCTTTACGGTTTATGCGTCATGTTTAAACTTTTGTGCTGGGTGGCTAAGGGCATGTTAAAGCAAAACTTGTATAACAAAACATGTAGTTTTTGTATCTCCCAAGGTCAGTCAAATCCCCTAAGGATTTACTTTGGAACCATGTGTAGTGCTTTGTAGAACTGCTGTTAGTGCCAGGTGTCTGGATGAGTTGCAGGCATTGCTTGACCAGTTTGCTCCCTGTGAAAGCCTGATAGAATGTTTTCTCTCTAGGTGACTCTCCTTAGGCACACTATATACCTTCAATCCCTTTCCTCTGTGGTCCCTTAATCTTCTTGTACAGAAAATTTGGAAAATCACTGAGTTATTAGATGTTACAGCACAGGTTCTGCTCTGTCCTGCGTCGTCACTGACCTTGAAGGGTGTCTTAGTCACTTTTTACTCGTTGCTGGGACAAATACCTGACACCCAAGATGAAGGAAGGAAAGGTTTATTCAGCTCACAGTTTGTAGAGGTTCCAGTTCATATTCGGCTGGCCCAAGGCTGAGTGGAACAGGGCGGAGAGCATCCAGGTCATGGCGGCGGAACAGACAAAGTGGTGGCAGAAGTAGCCAACCAAACAGGGCAGCAGAGAGCAACAGCTCTAGTCTAACTCTCTGTCTCTCTTTATATTATATTCAGGCTTTCCACCTCAGCCTCCACCTGAGGCTACACTCATATTCCCAGAAGTACTTAGACCCATAATCCCATCAGTACTAAAACCCATAATCCCATGGATCATGGATCAAGTCTCAAACTCTTGAAGTGCCCGCCCCCTGATTCATGAGGCTTTGGGGGGACAACTAGACAAACCGTAACAAAGGGCTAGGGCCAAAATATTTTCTATCCTTGTAGCCCCTATTTTTCTCTAATTGTTGATCTGTAAACATATTTTTAGCCCTCCAGAAGAAAAACTTAGTGATATTATTACTCTAAACCATAGGAGTTTGAGCTTAATATCATTGTCTTTCTGGATATTAAATATCTTCCACTTAACTTGGAATTAGTACTTTCCATCAATCATTGATATTCTAATAAATCCCTATATAATGTGATAAAAGCAGTTACACATTTGTACACAAATATTTAGAAATATAAGCATTTACAAATTTTATCTCATCCATCCTTTGGTATTTTTCCTATTCTCTTACTCTCCTTTAATACCAATTTTTGTTTTGTTTTGTTTTGTCTTTTGTATACCAACCACTTACTTGACAGAGAGTGTAACAGTAACTGAAATTACTTTGGAAGCTGCACACATCTAAAAGGCAAGGATGACAGGCATTCCAATCACAACTTTAGTGTTACATATTGCTCTTCCCTTTCTAGTCAGTTTAGATGTTGCTTTAGAGTATTTATTTGATTCTATTCTGTCTTCTTAATGTGTGAGTTCAGAGCTATAAATTTCTCTCCAAGCACTGCTTTCATTGCATTCCATAAATTCTGGTAAGTTTTGTTTGAATTTTCATTAAATTGTAGATATTGTTTAATTTCTTCTGTAACCCACTGATTGCTGAGAAGGGCGTTGTTTACGTCCCATGTATTTCTCAGTTTATGGTAGTTTCTTTTGTCATTTATTTCGAATTTCATTGCACTGTGGTCAGATAATATGCATGGGACAATTTCTGTTTTCTTGCATATACTTAAGCATAATCTATGGACTAACATGTGATCGATTTTAGAAAATGTCCCATTTGCAGCTGAAAAAAATGTGTATTCTAAAGTGGTTGGGTGGAACCCTCTGTGTATGTTCACTAAGTCCAGTTGTTCCAGGTTCTGGTTCTTTTTTTCTTTGTTTTAGAATTTTATTTATTTATTTATTTATTTTTCTTGTTTCAGAACCTTTGTTTGTTTATTCACTCATTTTTATGGACGGCTCAGCCTGCCCTGAGGCTAGGGCTGGCACAGCATGTGGTGCTGGGGATCGAACCACGGTCCCTGAAGCCGCCCAAGCTTTCTCAAACAGGCGCTTTAGACCACAGAACAGGCCAGGTTCTGGTTCTGATGTGCTACTTTTTTGCTAATTTTTCTTCTGTATAATCTATCTTTTTGAGATAAAGGGATGTTATGGTCTCCTGTTAAGATTGTGGAATTGGATATAAGAGTTTTCATGTCCATTAAGGTTTGTCCTATATAATTTGGTCCTCCTACGTTGGGAGCGCTATCAGTGATACTTCTTCATCTTGAATTTATCCCCTAATGAGTATATAATGGCCTTTTTTATTTTCATTTGACCAATCTGGGTTTGAAGTTTAGAATATCTGCAAACAAGATCACTACCCCTGCTTTTTTTCTGAGCTGCTGGAGCATGTAGTATAGCTTTCCATCTTTTAACTTTTAGCCTATGAGCATTTTTATGAGTTAAGTGTGTTTCTTGTATACAGCACGTGGTCGGATTTTACATCCTCTTCAACTCTTCCAGTCTACTTCTTTTGATTGAAGAACTGAATCTGTTTACATTGATTGTTGCAATTGGTGTGCATTGACTTATGCTTGACATGAGTTTTACTTGCTACTGGTTACCCCTTTCTCTTGTTTCATTGATTGCCCTATGGAGTGGGTTCTTTCTGTTCTTGTTTGTCAAGTTCTAGTCGTTTTAATCCTGCTCTAAAATTTCTTTTAGTATACTTTGTAAGCTTAGCTTTGACATCATGAAAATCTTTAGTTTTTCTTTGTCATGGAAGTATTTCCCTTCTCCCTCATACTTGAAAGAGAGTTTTGCCGAGTATAGCAGTCTCGGCTGGAATTTGTTTTCATGGAGGACTTGAAGCACTCTGGTCCATGCTCTTCTTCACTTCATGGCTTGTGAAGAGAAATCTGCCATTATTGTGATGGGTTTTCCTTTAAACGGGATCTGTTTCTTTTCTCTAACAGTTTTTAGTATATCATTCTTCTGCTGGATTTCTGGGATCTTGACTATCATATGTCTGGGTGTGTTTTTAGTCAGGTTGATGTTATTTGGAGTTCTATATGCTTCAGTTACTGAATATCCGATTGTTTTCTCATATTTGGGAAATTTTCTGCTATTACTTCTGCCCATATCTTTTCGTATCATTTGTGTCGACTCCTTCTTTGCTGTTGATTTCTATTATTCTCATGTTGTTCATCTTTGCATCATCTTGCAGATGTTGAATTATTTTTTCCTCATCCTTTTTGTTTTTAAGAGATCCTTTCTTACCTTTTTACTAGCTGCTACTGTGTCTTCAAGATCTGAGCTTCTATCTTCACTTTCATTCAAATAGTTTTACCAGCTTATGATTGAGATTTTATTTTCTTGTATATCTCTTTCAAACTGTTTTATGCGATCTATTGCTTTCCTATATTGCTCAATCAGGGAAGCCATCGTTTTTCTATTCTCTAATTTTTTATCAGTGTCTTCTTCAATATTACTTAAGTCTTTCATTATACTTATCCTTTCTCTCTGTAGTCCAGAGACTATTTCTGCTCTGGTTCTCTTTACCTTTTTGCAATTGTTCCCTTATTTTAGGATGCTATTACTTTGAAGATGTCTTTTTTTAACTTCAGAGGTTATTTCTGTTCTGTTTTCCTCTATACATTTCTGCAGTTGTTTTTCCACTTCAGAGTCTGTTAATTCATGCATTTCTTTTTTTAAATTCAGATGTTATCTCTGCACTTTTCTGTCTACCTCAGATGCTACTGACTCAGAGATTTCATGTGTATGATTCCCATTTTCTTCCATGGTAGTGTCTCCTGTCTTTGTTTTGGGTGGATCAAGACAGGATATTGGATCTTCCTCCTTGTCTTTATCATTTTTTATAGCAGTGATCTCTGCACTTTGGTGAACTTATGCAGTTAGCACCTATGGAAATTTGGCTCTGGAGCCACCAAGTTTGTTCCCCTCAAGATGTGCCTGATTGTGAATCAGAGCTCAGGCAGCTGGCTGCCACGAGGCCTCGTGGGTAAGGACAGTGGTCAGCTATGTGGGGACAGTGGATGGTCATGTGGGGATGGTTAGTGGAGTCAGGGTTCAGGCAGTTGTCGAGTGGGGGATGAATGCAGGTTGAGAGAGTTCTTACATGGCTGTCATGAGGCCCAGTCAGGAAGGTGGGTAGAATTGGAGTTTGGGCTGTTGATGAGTCGGGGGCTGATTCAGGATGGCAGGCAGGCTGGAGTAGTCTTTAGTCTACCTAGAACTAAGCCAAAACAGACAGTGAGCTAATTTAGTAATTCCAGACTACTAATTCCAGCATCATATACTTGGTCCTAGAATCACATATCTTAGACGCAGTCACTTTACTTAGGAACACATGAGGATTGGGGGAAGCATCTAGACACACACCACAATGAAAGCCATTGAAAAGAAGTACTTTACAAACAACTCCTTTGAAAATGGTCAAGTTTTCTAGAAGAATGCTCACTTATTACTTAATAAAGAATGTAGGGCTTGTTCTTCGCACTAATAAACATACGAAATATATATGAGTTATTTGTCATTTATCTTCATTTTTCCCTCTGAAAACTTTAACCAAATGACATGAGCTATCTTACTATTTGCCTGACATGAACTTCTTTGCTTGTAGATGAAATAAATAATTAGGTTATTAAAATTTATAGTATCACAGAATGATAAATCAACAAGAAATGAGATCATTACTTGAAGCACTTTATTTTATTAAAAATGAGAAAATAATCTTTGAAATGAATAATACCAATGGTACTTATGAAAGTAAATTAGTTTACCTGTAATAAGCTTGTTTTTATTTAGTTATCAAATGGAATATAGAGAACATATTAAATAATGAATTTTCAAAGTAAATCAAAAAATCACTCATATCTGTCTCACATTATTATGTTAAACACTGAATTGAATGACTGTCTTTCATGGAAAGAAGAAATGTTATGATTGGAAAAAACAATTTTGTTTCCATGCATTATGTATTAATATCTAATTAAATCACTATATTGTATATTTGAAATACAACTGGGGAAACAATATTTGAAGATCTATTCATTAGACACAAATAATACAACCATAACTGGTCATATCTGTTGATCTAATAAGCATGGTCAAGAGCAAATAAATTTTAGAAATAATGTACTTATTTACTTATATGTGCAGCTCATATTTAAGAATGTATTTAAAAGAGTAGAATTATTTTATTATAATATCTTAGGAAAATAACTACTTTCAAGCAATAATTAATAGATGAGAAATAGCTACTGTTAGATTAATATTATGCCAGTTTAAATTTCATTCCTTAGTAACAATACCAATATTTAGTCAACTTACGATCTTTTTCTCATCTTCATAAAACTTATCTACTAAATTTTCTGTTGAACATAGGAAACAGAAAATATAAGATAAGTTAGGAACTCTGAAACTACAGTGATATAACACAAAGGAATAGAAAGACATTAGTCAATAATTGGAGTTATTGATTAATAATTAGAGGCATTGATTGACAATGAGAGTACAATCTATTGTAAGTATTTCCAGAATATACATACATATTTATAAATGGCAAGAAATATTTGCAGCTACAAAATTTTGCAGTAGAAGTTAAGCTTTGCTTTTGGCATCAGGAAAAAGAGATATAAATCAGTTTTATAAGAAAAGAAATGGGAAAGTTGGCCTGGTAGAGGTTCCAAAGAGAGAATCACAGGTTTGACTCTGGAAGTTGTAAAAAACTGTTACACAGTGAAGAATTTATGAAAATACTTTGTGAAATTACTTCCTAACAGAAGCATTTAAAATAGCAAAAAGTGGCATATATATTTTGAATTTCTAAATATATAAGGTATTAACACCAAATAAACTTTCATCAAGTGCTTGCCTGACTTTTGCCATCTTAGCCCTGACCTTTGACTTGTTATTTTGGGTCGTCACATGTCATCAGCATCAGTATGACAGGAGATACTTGCTTCTACGATAAGAATGAACATTGTTTCATGTACCAAATATTTCTTCACAGAAATCTGAGATTTCTTTCCTAAAAATATAGGAAAACCCAATAAATACGCAAAAAGAGATCGTTACATTTTCCATCTTTTCATTCAGTACACGTTATTTTGTCAAACACGTTATTCAGGAACAAAATAAGGGCTAGATTACACACAATTTTCTGATGGAATCCTGAAATATGTTTTCCATTGCTCTATTAATCATGAATACTCAGAAGGAAAACTTTCTGTTAGTTCCTCTGTTCCCCACAACAAGTCTTCCAAAAGTACAGATTGAGAGCCAATGTGGAGAGCTTGTTTTCGTTTGTGCCAAAATGCATTTGTAAACATTATAAGGCATGGCTCCTGGTCAAGTCAGTGTGAGGCAATTAAGCATGATGAGAATAGAAATGAACAAACCCTTGCACTTGCTCCAGAAAACAAAAAATGCTCTTAGAAATACTCTTTTAAAAATACAGTCCAATATCCATTTCACTCCGCTGGAACAAAAATATCATATCATGGCAATACTGGCACTCACCAAAAGCCACTGTTCTAGTATCTTTGCCCATAGGTCTATGCAGCAGCTGTATAATAGGGATTGGGAAGTCTATTCTGACATTCTGCCACAGTCTTCCTTTGGACTCATGTGTTAAATGTTCTCTTATAAACAGTAGTTTTTATATCCTGCATTCCTCTTTTACCCCTAATACACATATTCTGTACTTGATAAATATTCTCAGGAATGATATATACATACATAGGAAAATCAAATATCTAATTATGAATAGAGAAATATGTCGTAGGAAAGAGTCCATTTGAAAAACACAACAATCATAGAGAATGTTGGCATCATAAACACAGGTAAATTAGTTTATTACAGAAAGAACTGTGCCAAGAATTTATTGGTCTAGGGGCTGGGGACATAGTTTAGAAGAATAAGTGCTTACCTGGCAAGTGCAAAGGTCTGAGTTCAATCCCAGGTTCTGGAAAAAAAAAAAATATATATATATATATATATATATATATATATATATATATATATATATATATATATGTATATTGGGCTGGCCAAATAGCTCGGTGGATTAAAGCACCTGCCAGCTAGCACAGGGGCCAGTGGCTCAAGTCCCAGAGCTGCTCTGCCTGTCCCGCCCTCAGGGTGTACTGAGTGGACAACTGAAACTAGACACAGCGGCATACACCTGTAATCTCATCTTTTGGGAGGCTGTGAGCAGATGGATCAGATCATTAGGCATCCAATTTAAAAGTGAGACAGTGAATACCCTGTAGAACCTTCCAAAGAAAGAAAGAAAGAAAGAAAGAAAGAAAGAAAGAAAGAAAGAAAGAAAGAAAGAAAGAAAGAAAGCAAAGAATGTATGTACCAGTTTCATATTTAAAAAAAAGAATCAGGACCCAGCAACCAGGCCTAGTCTGTGAGTGAGACTGACCTGGGCCAACAAGAAACTCATCTGACCCAGTGATCAGGCCCAATGCATGAGTGAGACCACCCTAAAATCCTCCAACAAAAGCCCTGCCACTACCTCAATATATGACTGCTCTGAAACTTCTTTTGCCAAATCAATCAACCTACCATGATTAATCTCAGACTCAGACAAAATCTCTGGACAGGAGCAAATTTTAGACAAACTTTCTGACAAGCCATAACACATATCATCTGTAGTCCAACAACCAATGTAGTCTTAATTCCTAAAAGAAATATCCTCAGACTTGTCTTTACAGGGCAGATTTCTATCAGCCTTCTGCTCTGGGCCCACTGGAACTCATTTGACCCAGCAACAAGGCCCATAATATGAGTGGAACTTCATCCATCAGACAGGCCCAGTGTGGAAAACTGCTGCAGAACGCCGTGCAGAGAGACTCGATACAAGACCCACACAGATGATTTAGGAGCAGAACATCTTGGCAGAGTGGCACAGCAGGTTCACCTCTAAGGGATGCAGCTGGAAGGAATGAAGCTCAGCAGCCAGACTCAAGCCACAACCTCCTGGGAAAGTTTGAACTTTATAGATACAGATCTGGTATTAAGGTAAGAACTTTACCAGAATTTTACACCAAAGGTCAGAAGGCAAGGCTATACCAAATGCCAAGGAGAAGGAGTAAAATACATTTGCAAGTCCCTTACCCACACAGAACAAATACAAGAGAGAAAAGCATAGAAGAAATTGGAAATCACAAACTTGAAACATCTAAAATAATAGCATCTGAAGTAAATAGACCACTGTAGAAAGATATAGAGAAAATCAGATCAGAAATAATTTCTGAAGAAAAAAGTTTTACCTATAGTAAAAGAAATACTAAGTACTTCTAAAGAAGACACTGGTAAAAAATAATAGAGGAGAATACAAAAATGATGAAATCTTCGAATGAGCAGTATAGGAAAATAATGGAATGCAGAAAGCAGATTCAAAGTGCTACACATGAAATTAAAACCTCATTCACAAACTGGCAAAACCTTTTGAATGAAATTGAAAATAGAGTTTCAGATCTCAAAGACACAATTGCACCTAGTGAAGAGGTTAGAAAAGATCTCTTACAAACAACTAGGATACAAGTAAAAATAAGTCACCATCTGTAAGATGATGCAAAGATGAATAATGTAAGACTAATAGGCATCAATGAGAAAGAAAGAGCAAATACAAATGATATAAAAAGAATATAGACAGAAGTAATACCAGAAAATTTCCTAAATATGGAGAAACAATTTGAGATTCAAGTAACTGAAGCATATAGAACCCCAAATAACATCAACCCAATTAAAATCACACCAAAGCATATAATAGTCAACATCCCAGAAATTCAGCACAGGATCAGTATATTAAGAGGTGCCAGAGAAAAGAAACAGATCACATTTAAAGGAAAACCTTTTAAAATAATAGCAAATTTCTCTTTACATACCACCAAGTTAAGAAAAGTATGAAGCAATGTACTTGAAGTCTTACAAGTAAACAAATTCCAGCCCAGGCTTATATACCCTGCAAAGCTTTTTGTCAAGTTCAGTGGAGAAGTAAAATACTTCCAGGACAAAGAATAAGTAAAGAATTTCATGATGATGAGGTGAACCCTGCACAGTTTACTAAAATATATTCTAGAGAAGGATCAAAATGACCACAATTCCATGAAAGAGAATGGAAAGAACCCACCAAACAGAGCAAACAATTAAACATAGGAGAAAAAGAGGTATATAAAAGCAGTCTTTCAATTATTCTTTTGTATATAGCAGCAAATTATGTCCATCAGCATATTCTACAAGTGGACTTCTTCTGCACTATGTGGGTTATTATTCTGTCTGGTTTTATAGGGTGAATATCAAGGAAATATCAGTAGCTCAGTCCCACAAGTGACACTTGGCCACCAGGAAGCATCCCGGACACTGTCCACATCCACAACATACTAGAACTTTGTGTGATATACACTCCCTAAACAGTGAGAAGTTCTGGTCATATGTTTGCCCTTCGGGTATTTATGTTATGTTCCATTCTTAGTAATTCTTTACTACCATGGAAACTTTTTCTTAGTTGATATCTTTGTATATATTAACCTATTCAAATACTATGCAAGTGTTCTGCATTGATTATCATTTCATACATATGATAAACAACATTCTGGCCTCTAAGTTAGACTCACAACTTGATTTGAATTTTGGCATATGGTTTTGAAATATTTAATTTTAATTAATTAACATTTAACTAAATTTTTGATTTTTAGCAAAACCATATTTAAAGTCATTCTTAACATGTATTTGTAAAAGTGTCTCTTTAATGCTATTTGAATTCGAAGGGAAATTGTGCTGAGCCATATTTTTACAAATTCCAACTTACAGCTCCCATTTTCAGTAGTTTATAATATGTTTTCTAAAATAATACAAATATCTTCACTACGAAATATTTTATGTTTTTACAAGTAAACTTATGGAATGCTTTCCTTTTTAAAACTTATTTATTATTATATTTTATAATAGTTAACATATTGCATACAGTGTTTTTATCATAGTTGTTCAGAGTACAAGATGCAGAGATGATTTCTTTTCTAAACCTCGTTAGTACAGATCTTTCTTTTCATTGCACAAATAGAAAGTAACTGTTTCCTGAAAATTGTTTAATTATACTTTTTTATGATTCATACTATATCTTTGATTTACAGGCTACATGGTATTATTATATCTTCTCCTAGTATTAGAAATACACACACACACACACACACACACACACATACACACACACACATACACACACACAAGAGAGTTAGGATAGATATACAGTTACTTTGTCTTAGTTCATTGAGAAGAAAATATTGTACTAATATTGTTTAGACAAAATATGAAGTCTGCATCATGTCCTCTGAGTAACTACTATGAAGACAACAATATGCATTGTATTAATACTTGTTTTGAAATTGTGCTATTGTTATTTTACCTTTTTTCTCATTAAAATGAAGACAAACAAAAATTAAAAATTAAAAGAGAATCAAGCACATTATTTTCTCTCAAGAGCTTTAGAGAAGAATGGAAACATAAGCAAACAATCCCAATCCTTTATGCAATTTCTTATAAAACAGTAGACATTCTGCAGTTGTTACTTTATTTTAAATTTGCCATACTCCCAACTCAGTGCCTTTCAGAATTTTAAAATACTACAAGAAATTTTTCTTTGGATTTCATGCTTTTCTTAGTAACTGACATTATCACACTTTGTTTCCTCTCTCAAAACTGATGGCAGTGTTTCCCACCGTACATCTCCACACATTTACATCTCTTGTCACTGCACAAAGAGAAAGTAGCTGTTTTCTGAACATAGTTTAATTATGCTGGTTTTTTACAATTCATAATATCTTTGGAATTGGAATGGTGAGCATTATCTAGGTGATGTCGTGCCAACATGGTGCTACTTCCAAGTCTAGAGAGCACAGTGTGGGTGGCTGCCTTCATCTCTTACTGTGTCACAAAGGCTAAGATTCCACACTTTGACCCAGCAGACTTATTTCTAGGTCAGTGTCTTCTTTGAGCCTCCACTGACGAGGAATGCACTATGTTGACTAGGTCTTTAACAGGAACTCTAAGAAAGACATGGATTTGTTCCCATCCCTTTAACTGGGTTGACTCTTTCCATTAGATTTTCTGTGTTGGAAGACAGAAATACAGCCAGTGGATTTATTTTTATTAAATTAAAACAGTAAACATACTAAGGAGGAATCAAGGCATCTTTTGAAAATAAAGTAGATGTAAGTGATGGTGGGTAACGGAAGTGACGATGCTTAAAAACAACTACATTGCTTGAAGCTTTACATATATTTTTCAGGTTTTACACAATATCTGTTTGCTACTTGCATCTCATTAAAAAAGTGCTTTGATCCTGAATTTATTTTTATTTTATTTTATTTTATTTTTTTTTTTTTGTCGTCTTTTTGAAACAGGGTCTCGCTATGCAGTTAAGGCTGGCCTTGAGCTCACTTTTGTAGACCAGGCTGGTCTCGAACTCACACTGATCCTCCTGCCTCAGCCTCCCGAGTGCTGGGATTACAGGTGTGAGCCACCACGCCCGGCTGATCCTGAATTTATTAAAATAATGAAGCTGACAAAATAACTCAGTGGATGAAGGAGCCTGCAACCAGGAGCAGTGCCCAGGGGTTTGATCTCGCAGCCTGCTGTGCTGGCCCCAACCCTTGGGCGCACTGAGATGGCGATTGAGACTGGGTATAGTGGCGCTCACCTGTAATGCCAGCTCTGGGAGGCTGTAAACAGATGGATCACTCCAAGTCTGATCTAGTACTGAGACCCTGAATACTCTGTACATCCTTCCCTAAAAAAATGCAGAAAAAAGTAAATAAAAATAAAAAATTAAAATAATGACATGGGGCTGGGGAGATAGCCCCATGGCACAAGTCCCTGCCTGGCAAGAGCAAGGTCGTGAGTTTGAACCCTAGTCCCAGAAAAAAAATAAAAAGATAAACCTTCTACTTGACAACACCTTTCTTGTTACTGTTTATATGTGCAAAGGCCAATTTATTCACTTAGCTTGAAAAACTGAATACACATTTTCAAGAGTCTTTGACTGATATAAAATATTATATCTCATTTTGTTAAAACAATGTTCTCCTTGTTAGGAAAAGATTATAGAAAGGACACATGCATATTAATACCTGTGAGAGAATAGTATACGTTATAATGAATCAGATTCCACATTTACAAATAATTAGGAGAGCCAATGAGATAGACAGTTCAAGGGACTAAGCTCCTGCTTAGGCGTGCGCAGGGAGTGGGGTTCACTCCCCTGCACCACATACTGCCCTGCCCTCCTCCCTCCACCTCCTGGCTCCTGAGCTGGCCACCAAGACCAAGTGTGGTGGCACATGCCTGGAATCCTAGCGCTGGGGAAGCTGAAAACAGAAGGATCATTGAGACTCCAAGCTGCTTAGTGAGACACTATATGAAATACATTTTTAAAAAAGGAAATGAACATAAAATTTGGGAAGGTTTAATTTATTAAGTGGATTATTGTCCTCATCATTTAGAAAGTGTCCTAATAAGCATATTGTCACCTATCCGTTTTCTTCCTACCTCTCAGTATATATGTTATATTTTTGGAATGGACCCAGGGACAAACCTATTACCTGCTTCTCTGTCTGTGAAGGATAAAACATAAGTTATGGGTTTCATCTTATTTGTGACTTACACAGCAGTTCAGAGGAAAATTAACTTTTAATAAAGTTGTGAGCTTGTGCTTGTTTTTCCAAGATGCAACATGGTTGTTATTTATAGTTTCAGCCAAAAAACGCTACTGGTGAATTTTCAGTCTTTCAGGTAACCAGCTTTCTACTCATAAAGTTGACATTCTATTCTAAAATCAGCTAAGAATTTGTCTCTGACAGCAAAATTGTAAAAGAAGAGAAATATCTTCTGGAGAAATTCATAATTAAACAACAGAGCTGGTATGAAGCCAACTGCAGTTTAGTAAGATAAACCTTTTTTCTGTGACTGCTAGGAGAGTTTATTTCTTTATAGTTGTGCAATATCGAGGCAACCTAAGTCAGGTAAAATCTTCCATAAACCCCTTTGCTAATGGTTACTGGAGTCTCCTTCAAATACTAGATGAAACAATTTTTGACCAGCAGAGCCTGGAATATTCAGAAGAGGCCCCATCGTTTGAATTTATTTAGAGTGGTACTTATCCCAATCCTTACAACTGTGTGATGTCAAATATCATCCACTCACACCCTGCTCTATCTTACTTTCCTTTTCCCTCACTTACCTTGTGTGACTTGTCTTACTGTCAAACCGGGAAGGCACTGACTCGCTGACACAATCTTCTAGTCAGCCGCTCTTCCCCATTATTTGGGTCTTAACTTGTACACACATCTCTTCACCATTACCTGCAGGAGGTATTTCTCAGGGAACGTTCTCTACCAAATCTCAGTTATACTTCATAGGTCTAGCCACTTACTCTTAAAACGATCGTCTCCCTTTCTCTTTCCATGGAGGCCCTTTCTAGAGCTCTTTCTGTTTCTAATTTTTCTTTCCTAGGCAAATGTCTTGCTTAATTGCAAGGGCAGTATTTTATTTTCCCAATCATTGCTTCCTAAAATCTGAAGTTTTATTTTTAGTAGTCCCCTGCAAAGATAGGTTAAAAAATCACAAAGATGTCTTCTAAAATTTAGCAAACTTCTCTGCCTAGACCCACAAAAAATTCCTCTGTATATACTTCTCCCTTCTTAAAACAGCAAGAGAATCATTTATTTTGAGCTGTACCAATAGCAACTTAAAATAAAATCACTCCTAAATCTTTTAGTTAGAAGTCAATGCAGTCCTTGGTCAGACCAGTAGGAGTAAAGTGGAAATGCTGTGATGTATTTCTGAGAAACTTCTTCAAAGGACAGCTTGTTGCTCCCGCAGATTTTTCTCCACGATGGTGGTAGCAATGTGCACATAACAATGGAGCTCTGTCACCCACTTTGGATCATGACTTCAAAGCTACAGTGAGTGCAGTCACCTAACACAAGGAGGGTCAGTCCTGCAGGCCTTCAGGTACACCTTACCTAAACCTTGCTCTGCTTTCAGTGAAATTGAAAATCAACTATGCCAACAGCCAAATCTTCTAAAATGGGTCCACCATGGGTCTGATCCCCCTTATCCTTCTCAATACCATATGGTCATGTGTTTCATTCCTATGAATTATTTTTCTCCATTAAATCAGTATAATGACATAATAAATCTGTCACAAATATTTTATAATTTCCAATTGCTCCTCATTTCATTGAATCAATGGAACTATCACTAAAACACATATATTGTTTTTCTTCTTTTATATTAGGATGCATGTGGCTTTCTTAACTCTCTGAAATATCTGTCCAACTTTCTTTGAATTAGAATTTTAACAATTGCTCAGAAATATATGAAAGAAACATTTGTATGACAATTATTTCTTGAAAAATTTTTGCTTAAGTAATGTCTCTGTGTAGATTTTTTGTGATTATTTTCCATCCAACATTTCATGTTATTAATTGCCAAATTGTATGGCAAAAGTAAATATTATAGTATCTCATGCATGAAAGAATAAGTGTCATCTATATGATTACTAAAATAATTTCCCGAAAAGTACAACTATAAGAAAAGTATAAAATGAACATGCAAATTAGATATTTTTAAGCCAGCCAATCTCCTAGGATTTATTTGAGTGAGGTAGACACACAAACAATACACACACACACATACACAACACATTCTAGAATTGTGTAGGTTTCAGTGCCTCAGCATGTCTGAGGATGCTAATCTATAATGATCTAACATCATTTATACAAAATAAATGAGACAAATGGAAAACTAACCAAAAATTGGTCAATCTGCTATTTGGTTACAACCTGAGTTTTTTTCTTTTCAGACTAATACATTTACTTTCCAGATTAGATTAAAGAATTAGTATTTTGATTTTGAAAAAAAGAAAGAAAGAAAGAAAGGAAGGAAGGAAGGAAAAAAGAAAGAAAGAAAGAAAGAAAGAAAGAAAGAAAGAAAGAAAGAAAGAAAGAAAGAAAGAAAGAAAGAAGACCAGGCAAATATAGCATTTGAACACATTGGAAGGGGCTCTTATATTAAGTGATAAATACAGAGAATATAAGAAACAGAAACTGACAAAACCTAAAAACCTATTAGAAAAGGGAGAATTTAAAGAAAAATTTGGGAAAATAAAAACTTGTTTCATCTCTTTCATAGGTTGCAGATGAGGAATTAGAAGCTTAAATTCCCAGGAGAAATATTAATTCTTACCTAGATTTATACTAAATATAGACATTGGCACTCTATAGATGGTGGAGATGTGATTGGAGCTTTGTTTCAGAATTCATCTGGCATGGATAAGCAAGGGGCTCAGAAAAGATGAAGGGCAGACATAGGGAAACCTCTGAAAAAGAGCTTCCTTTTCCAAAAGCTGAACTGTAATAACCTGAGAAAGACATAGTATTCTAAAATACCCCTCAGTTCCCACAGCTTACCAAGGAACCAGTAGTAGTATTTCAGTACATTCTCATTATTCAATTGAAGGAATTTCAGAGATAAAACTATTTGAAAAAACAAGCAGTGGGATGCCAAGCCCAAAATTGATTAATTTCACCTACTCGAGAGCAGGATTTGAGTCATTTGGGAGTTATTTCCCCATTCTTTCCAAAAACCAGATGCTAGTATTTATAATGAAGTATTTCTTATATATGTGCTTATTTAAGCATGCAGTTCATGCATCAGGGAAATGTAACATAGGAAATAGAAAAATTCACATGCTTAGCAATCTTTGTGGCTTAAGGGAAAGCAATACAAAGGACATATTCACTGAACTGCATGTGGGAATAATTTACAATGCAATTGCATAGTTCGGTAGGTAAATGAACAAAGAAGGAAATATGTTAGAATATAAAAGTGGCAAAGAGAAAATGTCTGAGAGATCCATTTAGGTGAGTCTGTTTTTTCTCCCTCCCCCCATATCAGGCTCATCAACATTCTTCCAAGAACAGGCATGTAGTATTTTCATTTTCTTGCCATTTCGATAACGCCTTCCACTCAGAACTTTCATATGATGTGACTTCAACAGTTTTCCTTACTCAAAACTCTTTCTTTTCATACTCTGACCCAAATGCTGCTAAGCTACTTCATTCGACGGTAAACGAGGATAAGACCCCATTTCGCAGTTTATAATGATTTCCCTCCATGATTACTAATATTATGTTAAATCTTGACAAACTCACGGTCTGCTTAGGTATTTGATTTAACATGATTTGGGGTGTGTTTGAGAGCGTGCTTGGGGAAGAGACTGATATTTGTGTGAGTAGGTGGAATAAAATATATTATCCTCCCTAGAGTGAGTGGCTTTCATGCAAACAGCTGAAGGCTGGAATCAAACATACAAAGCAACTATCTTTCAGTAAAGAAACTCCTCTTCTCTGACTGCTTGTACCAAACTAACAGACTAGTTACTCTTCAGTATGGGACCTGCTACCTTTTGGATTGGAACTAGGTATTTACTCTCTTGGGTTTGCAGTTTGCCAACTGTAGCTCTCTGGCCTTTGCACCCTTTATTTGTGTAGGACCTCTGGAGTAACAGAAGTGATATAAAATATATTCTTAAATATATTTGATACTAAATACCCCTGAGCCTCAGTAGTTCATAGGTGGGGTGTGGTGAGGCAAATGTAGCATGCAGGTGTGATACTGCAGCAAGGGTGTGTGGTAGCAGCTTGGTCCGCTGATGAGTTTATAACTCGTGTGTGATGTTAGGAAGTGAGCCTTAATAGGGGTACTGGTGTCACTGCATGTGACCCCCTCCTTCTGGCATTTTGCTTCCTGTCAATCATAAACTATTTCTTCAACTGTTTCTCCTCCATCATGCATCTCTACCATGCTGCCCTGCCTTGGAAACATCTGACTACAAACTAAGTCTTTTACAAACTCCAGGCCTAAGTAAACCTCTCCAGGGCTGGAGAAACAGCTGAATAGAACAAGTGCTTGCCTGGCAAGCACAAGGGCCTGAGTTCAATCCCCAGTTCTGCAAATAAATAAATAAATAAATAAATAAATAAATAAATAAATAAACCTCTCCTCCTTTAACTAGTGGATAGTGAACATTTCATCCCAGTATGACAAAAAGGAGCTTAGGGGCCCAGCGGGATGGCTCAGTGGTCTAAAGCACCTGCTTGGGGAAGTTTGGGTGGCTTCAGGGACCTCGGTTCGATCCCCGGCACCACATGCTGCACTAGCCCTGCCCTCAGGGTGGGCTGAGCCAGCCATAAAAATGAGTGAATGAACAAACAAAGGTTCTGAAACAAGAAACAAAATAAATAAATAAAATTTAAAAAAAAAAGAAAAAAGAAAAAAAGTAGCTTAGACAGTAACCTTAAAGGAGAATCCATCATGGCTTCCTCTATGCTGAGAAGTAGAAGGATCCAGTAGCTACTTTATCTAGGAATCTGGAAGCTATCAAACAAGGTGGGTTAAGGATGCAGTGTTAGACTAAAAATAAAAGAATGGAAGTTTCCTGGAAAATTTCTGGAATGCTTATGGGGAAGGACTGAAGAAGTTCGAGTTTGTTGCCCACATATTAACCTGTTCAAGTAAAATGGGATAATTTTAACCTAGGTAGAATTCTTCCTTCTTCCTTTTTCCTTTAGGCTGTACTGCAAATCTATTGGTTCTTGCCCCCCCCCAAACAATCAAGCCAGGTCTTCTCATTTGGTGGCCAACATGCCAATAATCTCTGGAATACCAGACAGACACACTGAAAAGTGTGCTTTCCTAATATGCTATGAGTCTTATCCAACACAAACTGGCACCCATGATTAATATTTTTCTTCCTTCATATTTGCATGACACAGTTCCCTATTGCACATAAATTCTTCCACATACACTCTGCTTTTTCTGCTACTATGGATAACACTAACATGTCATCCTGAACTTGTTCAAAATGGTTTTGAATCAGAGGCAGAAAAGAAGTCACTGTTTCTATAGAAGTTTACAGCATTAACATCCTCAAGCACAACTTCAGAATGTGTTTGAAGAGGTATCTGTATTAGTCATTAAACTTATCTCTCAAATGCGAAAAATCAAGTTAGAATTAATTTGAATAATACTTTCTGAAAACAAATTGGTATATTATAAAACTAAACACATCCTAGAAAGTTAACTTGCCTTACATTTAAAAATACATTTAAATATCTACTCCTTCGTCCATTAATCTAATTGTTTACTTCCTTTACTTGTATGAACTCTATATATTTTTGCATTATTCCACTTTTGGTGATAGCATTTGCAGATATATTTATTTGATTGATACTTTGTTTTTGTTGTTGTTACATTTATCCTTTCCTTTTATTTTTGAGTTATAGAAAAAAATTGTTAAGAGCAATATGTTTTGCAGATATGTCAAGGAACAAAGTTTTCTGTGGAAGGGCATTGCAGAGGAAGAGTTTTTGCCTCATGGCAGAGAGGAAAGCAAAGAGATCCAGAAGGTCACAGAAGCGAGATGCTTTTCCAAGGTTGCCCTTCCTGCCACAGCTGCACCACAACTCAATCACACAGTGCCATTAGGGACCGTAACTGTAGGAATCCATCAATTCATCTAGCAGGAGATGAGGCCACTTCCTCTCAAAAGCCCACTCTAACTGTGGTCCTAGCAGGTAATAATTTTGATCCAAATCATAGCAATCATATATTAATGAGCCATGCCATTTCCGATATTATACACTATATATAATTTTATTTGCCAACAGTACTTCAAACAAACTAAAAACATTGTTCCAATTTTAGTATCTGTGTTTACTGTAAGCATACAAAATACAGTTACATGCACTATAACAGTCAGTAGGAATGTGTTTCCAGACACATACATCTTCATAAGTAGAGAATTCACAATGATTTGGTAACTGACTGGAATTTTAGTCTAATACTACACATAAACACCATCTCCAAAACTTGAAATTGACTTTTCACATCTATTTTTTCAGGCTCATTCATGTGTCGTTTTATTTTCACATTAGCTATTATGCTTCGGTCCTGTTTACTGATTCCTTATTCTTTCCTCAGCTGTTTAATGTGTACTGGTTTTAAATTTTAGAGACAATTACAAACAACAAAACAAATTATACAAAATTTCTAAATAAGATTATAGGATTTAATGAAAGTTATTACATTGAATATTGTTACCCTCAAAGTACTTGCACAGATTATCAGACATAGGCATGTGAAACTGATCAAATAATATAAACATGAACTGCTTTTTCAAAGAACTCATGAAAATCAGTAATAGAGTTAGTTATTTTAATATATACATATAATATATATATATATATATACATATATATGTGTGTGTGTGTGTATGTATATATTCACTCTTTTCCCTCATCCCAGTTATACTTTCCTCTTTGAGTAGCTTTCCTTTCACAATATCTATTTTACATTTTAGATCTTATTTGCTCTTTCAGTTTTTTACATTAGGGAGAAAATGTGATACTTACACATGTGAATTATATATTTCACTTATGAATGTGGTCTCAAGTTGCATCCCTTTACCTATAGAAGCCTATTAATGCTTCATTGCATAAAATTACCACATTTTTAAGTCATTCCTCACATGATAGACATTTGGACTATTTCCAACATTTACCTATTATAAATTGTGCTGTTTTAAACATAGAAGCAAGTATATCAGTGTGGTGTGATTTTTTTTTTTTAATTCTTCTGGGGAAAGACCCAGAAGAATGGAACCTGGGTTGAATGGAACCTCTATTCCCAGCACTTTTAGGAATCTCTCCATTAATTTCAATAGTACTCGTTGACACTCCCCGCAAAAGTGGAAAAGTGTTCCAATATCTCCAATTCTCATTTTTGTTTTTGTTTTTGTTTTTGCGGGCCCAGGGCTTTAGCTCATGACCTTGCACTTTCCAGGAAGGCACCTGGCCCACAGAGATATCTCCCCAGCCCCAAAGGGAATGAACTTTTTTTTTTTTTTTTTTTTTTGATGATAGGTATTCTTTGTGGGGTAAGATGATATCTTAATGTTACTTTAATTTACATTAATGTTGAGCATTTTTTGTGCATTTATTTGCCATTTGTATTTCTTCATGTGAAAAGTTAAGTTTGCATTAATCTCAGATGACAATTTTTCAACTGAGTCTTTGAATTGAATGATTTTTTAAATTATTTATATACTCTAGATAGACCTTTGTTGGGTAAATATTTTACCAATTTAAGAGCTGTTTTGTTTTTTTTTTTTTTTTTCACTCAGTTGGTGCTTTCTTTTAATGTACAGAAACTTTTCAATAAGATAAGAACCCAGTTGTTGATTCTTTGAAGCATTTCCCATGATATTTTATTTTGTTCACAAACTATCTACCTACCCCTATGTCTTCAAGAATTTTACGTAGTTTCTGGTTTAGTATTTAGATCTTTGACCCATTATTACTTTAGTGTAGTTTCTGGTTTAGTATTTAGATCTTTGACCCATTATTACTTTAGTGTAGTTTTACGGTGATAGATATGAGTCTAATTTTAGTCAATAGCATGTAGAAAGCCAGTTTTTCCAGCACTAGTATTAAATACACTACTTTTCTTCCTTCTTTTAGTGAACATGTTTGTCCCCTTTGTCAAGGATAAGCTGGCTAAGTGTGCTTGTAATTCTTTCTGCATCTTCTAATCTGCTCCACTGATCCTTAGGTATGTCTTTTTAGGAGTGCTTTATTAATTTCTGTAAGCAAACTCATGTCGATATGACTTTAACTATTTAGTACAGTACAAAACACCTTTAACAGTACCAAACTGATTTTATCACAGTAGATTTGTACCATAATTTCAAGATAGAGATTGTGATGTGTTGTTCCTTTCCTTTGTTAACCAGGATTAGCTTTGTTACATTCTAGGTCTCTTCTGTTTGTACTTGAATTCTTTAAAATATTTTCTCTAGATCAGTGAGATATGGTATTATGGAAGTATAGACATTTTCACTATATTGGCTCTTTCTAACTGCAAGCAAGCAATATTTTTATATTTGATGAAATGCTCCTCAATTTATTTCTTAGAGTGTTACAATTTTCAATGTATAGATGTTTTGTTACCTTTTTGGGTTTATCACTAAATATTTCATTTTTGTAGTGATATTTTAAAGGGCATGGTTTCCCAAAGTTTAATCTGAGTGAGTCTATTGTTTGTGTACAAGAATGTTACTAATTTCTGAATGCTGCCTTTTATTCCACTATGCTACTCAATTTGATTATTAAGTCTAGAAGCATTCTGGTGGAGTTTTGAGTGTCTTCTATGTAGAATATTATGTCATCTGCAAATAATATTTTCACTTCTTTTTTTCTTATCCTTATACCTTTTATCTCTCACTTTGTCTTATTTCTCTGGCTCATGTTTCCAGAACTATATTGAATAAGAGTGGAAACTGCAAATCTTCGTCTTGTTCATGAATTTAAAGACAAAGCTTTGAATTTTTGTCCATTTAATGTGTTGTTGGCTGTTGATTTGTCATAGATATCTTTTACCGGACTGTGTTTAAGACAATCTATTTCAGTTTCTTATCCAGTTTTTATCTTAAATGAGTGCTGAGCTTTATCAAAAGATTTTTCTGTATCTATTCAGATGATAATCTGAGCTTTGCCTTTGGGTATGTTGATATCACCTTTATTGATTTGCCTATATTGAACCCTCCTTGCATTCTTGTGATAAATCCTCATCAGTCATGGTGTATAATCTTGTTCATGATTTGGTGCATTCTTTTTGTGAGTATCTTATTAAAGATTTTTGTATTTATAACTATTAAGGAGATTTGCCTATAGTGTTATATTTTGTTTAGATCTTTCTCTGATTTTGTTACAAGGGTAGTACTTGCCTCTAGGAATGTGTTAGAGAAATTTTCTCTTTCATTTAAAAGAGTTTCATGAGTAATGTTGTTAATTCCTCTATAAATTTCTTTCAAATTCAACTGTGTATACTGCAGGATCTGGGCTTTTCTATGTTGAAAAGTTTTAATTACACTTTCCACTCTGTTGAATGGCATTTGGTTTTCAGAATTTCTATACTTTCTTTATTGTGCTTTGTTAATTCATGTGTTGCTAGGAATCTGTCCATTTCTTCTACGTTTTTGATCCTATGTGAGCAATCATTTTTGAATAGGTCATTAATTATCTGAATTTCCTCAGGATTTGTAGTGATTTTACCCTTTCATACCTTATGATATGTATTTGAGTTTTCTTCCCTTTTTTGATAAAGTTGGTTAGTAGTTTATCCAGTTTATTTATTGTTCTAAAGAATCAACTCTACAGTTCATTAATTCTTTGTATTGTTTTCTTACTCTTCATTGCATAATTTTTTTGATATTTATAAGTTCCTATTTCCTCTGAGCTTTTTTCTTGACTTGTTCTTCGTTTTCGAAGAGGTTTAGGTACAGCATAGGTTTGTTTATTTGTACTTTCTGTTTTCTTACTGTGAGAATTCATCACTGTAAACATCCCTCTGAGGATTGGTTTCTTTACATCCACAGGTGTCAGTAAGTTCCATTTGCATTTTCATTTAATTATTGATATTACTAAATGTATTCTTTGATTTGATCCATAACATTGGTTATCTAGGAAAATGTTATTTAATTCCCATGAGTTTATTCAGTTTTTGAAGTTTCTTTTGCCATTAATTGGCAATTTTATTGCAATATGGTGAAATAATATGCATGGAATAATTTTAATTCTTTTAAATTTACTAAGCATGTACTATGGGCTAACATCTGGTCTAATTTTAGAGAATATGCAATATGCAGATGATACACAAGAATATTCTGATTTTGGCGGGTATAAAAGTCTCTAAACTTCTACTAAGTCAATGTATTCACAGGTTTGATTCAGTTTTGATGGCTTTGGTGACGTTTTGTATAGTGGATCTGTCTATTTGTGACATGGAGGTATTAGGTCCTCATGTTATAACTGTATAATTGCCTGTTTAATTTTTATATATAGTAATATTTTCCTTATATATTTGGCTGTTTTCATATTGGGTGCATGCATATTTATTATTGGTATCTCTTCCTCTAGATGTTTTTCTCTAGTAAGTATGTAGTAACTTTCTTTACCTGTTTTGATCATTGTTGGTTTGAATTCCCTTTTTCTGCAGTCATAATAGGTACCCTTTGCCATTTTGGGGGTTCCAGTTACATGTAGTATTCATTTTTCATCCTTTGACTTTCAGCCAAAGAATTTCCTTCTGAGTTTAAATATATTTCTTATATACAGCATATTGTTGGAACTTATTTCCTTTTCTAAAATTTTATTTATTTTTATTTTTTATTTTTTATTATTTTAATAAGAAATGACAATAATGCTGGGCATGGTGGTGCACGCCTGTAATCCCAGCGCTCGGGAGGCTGAGGCAGGAGGATCAGTGCGAGTTCAAGACCAGCCTGGGCTACAAAAGTGAGCTCAAGGCCAGCCTGAACTGCATAGTGAGACCCTGTCTCAAAAAGACAAAAAAAAAAATGACAATAAGATAGTTTCAAAACATGTTAGCAGTGCATTCACAATAGTTGACACATTGCAGAGTGTTGTCTTCATAATAGTTACACAGAGCATAGGGTGTAGGCATGAATTTTGTGATTAATACTGGTAAGGAGAGAGAAAAGAAAGAAAAAGGTAAAGAGAGAAAAGAAAGAAAGAAAGAAAGAAAGAAAGAGAAAGAGAGAAAGAAGAAAATTAGTCTCCCTAGTGTAAGAACTCTAAAGAAGAAATGAAAATGGAAGTACATAGCACAGCTGAAGGGCAATGAAAGACTTAGGGATTAAACAACGAAGTGACTGGAAGCAGAAAAGAGAGGAAGCATAGCAGGAACAAATCCATGCACTTATGTATACACAGGAGGAATCAGATATTGTTCCTGAGAACCTTTAAAAGATTTTCGTGCTTGGGATACCTGTCATTCTGGTCTTTTAGAACTGTAACAAAAAAGTGGGGAGGGTGTTGATTTCGAGTCAGCTTAAATGAACAACCTCCAACACTGCCAGTTTCACCAATAATCCAATGCAAATAAGGAACATTGAACTGTGTATACAGCTACTTCCTCTTAGCTCAAAGAGAAAAAGAATGGAACTTGTTTCTTGATCCACTCTGCCAATCTGTTTCTTTTGATTTGCGAGTTGAGGCTACTTACGTTAATGGTTGTAACTGACATGTATTCACTTACTTTTGCCGTGCCTTTTTCTTTCTGAGGGTTCCTCAGTTTTCCTTTCTATTTAGTTGTTTGCCCTGCTTGGTGTCTTCCTTCGATTATTTTCTTGAATTGTGGTCACTTTCTCTTCCTAGAATATCATTGCGTTTTGTGTGTATTCGTCACCCCCACACCCCCAAAAGCCTCATGCAGTCATTGAGGTGCAGTTCCACAGTTTGTGACTGATTCATCATCCAACACTGGGATTATGGGTGTGAGTGCTACACCAGCCTAGGCAGATCGCCAGAATGTGGTATGAGAGAGACAAAGAGAAAGGCTTGCTCTCTGCAGCCATTGTTGCGGCTGCTACTCCACCTCACGCTCTGCTCTTTGGCACAATCATGAAAAGTTGCTCTCTGCCCTGGGCCACTTTGCGTTGGAGCCAGCTGAATACGGACTGAAACCTCCAGTAACTGTGAGCTAAATAAACCTTACCTACCTTCCTTTTATGTGTCAGGTATTTGTAGCAGCAACAAGAGAAGAATAACTGAGACAAATATCTTTCAGTCATCATTGTTGCTGCGATTTGGTAAATCTTATTTCTCCATCAACGTTCAATAATAGTTTTATAAGGTACATTGTTCTGGTTTGGGATTTTGTTTTCTTTTATTATTTGAAATTCTTCACGTTAAGCTCATTTTGAATGCATGGCTTGTGTTGAGAAGTCTGGTGTAATTCTAAAGAGCTTTCCTTTATCAGTGACCTGTTTCTTTTATCTAACATCTTTCAATAGTCCATTTTTGTACTAGTTTCTAGGATCTTGATTATTTATTATATATCTGGGTGTAGAGTCATTTTTGTTCTGGCGAATGGAGATCAATTTGCCTCAATAATCTTTTGGTCAGATTCTTCTCCCATGCTTTGAAAGTTTTCTGCTATTACTTCTGCAAACAGCCTTTTTTATGTCATTTGTGTATACTCCTGCATTTTCATTAACACATCATTCTTACGTTTTTTGTTTGTTTGTTTGTTTGTTTTGTTTTTTTGTGGTTTTTTTTGCATCAATTTGTAGCTGTTGAATTTTATTTGTTGTTTAAGGGCTCATTCCTTTAATGATTGTTAGCTGCAAATTCTGGAGGTATTTCTTCCTCTTCATTTAAGTGGTCTTGCCAGCTTTCAATGGGATTTTTGATTTTCTCAATAACGCATTGAATCTGTTTCATATATTCTAAATGTTTCTGCATGGTTCACTCAAGGTTGTCATCACTTACCTATGTTCCTCTATTTTTTCTATCTATGCCACCTTTAGACATGCTGCATACTTTTTAGTTATGGTTCTCATTTCTTTTTTATTTGAGAAATTATTTCTGGTCTTATTTCATCCATAGTCTGAAGATTGTTTGTTTGTTTGTTTCAGTTACTATCATTTCAAACATTTCAGTTGTATGACTTTCAATTTTTTCTGTGTCCATGTCTCCTGGATTTTCTCTGGGCAGGTTGGAGGTCTGATATTGCATTTTTCTCCTTTATCTTGACAAGTTTTTTGTATTTTTGTTAAAATAAGTTTGTTTTCTTTATGGTCCTTTTGATTATAGGTAACTATATCACTAGCATAGTGATACTTCCTATGAAAAGTATGTCCTTCCTGGTTATCTTCTTTGTGTAGACAGTTCTTGGTTTGTGTCTGTCTTTAGATCCTCCTTTCCCTATTAACGGAGATTTAGAATGTCAATTTCTGTTTAGCTCTGCCCCAGGTTTTTGTATAGGGTCTGGTGAAGTCGTTACCCAGAACTCAATATTTTTGATCAAGTGAAAGCAACTGATCACAGTAGTTGTGACATCTTATCTACAGCAGTATAATTAGCAATAAGCACAATTTTGATATTGGCAGTGACACTGTGAGTTGTGTATTTCAGACCATAGGAACAAAGTCCATAGCTGTCATACAACAGAATGTATTGTAAATTAGGAGTTTGTATGCAAAGTGTTTGCCCTTTTCAGCATGGATTTCCCTTGGGCTACTTAGATGAGCCAGGTTCCATGTCCTAGGCATTTCCTGTTTTGGCTGCTCTTCTATGTAGTAGAGGAATGGGCCAAACACCTATACTGTTCTGGATGGAGGCTCTACCATGTGGGATCTCTCTCCTACCATCAGGCGTGAAACAAATTATCTTTGTAGCTGATTAGGAAAATGACTCATAAAGGCATGGAAAGTAAAACAAATAAAAAAAAATGCATTCACTCTCAAATAAAAATACCTCTGGGAGAATTGGCCAAATAGCTCAGCAGGTTACAATGCCTGCTTAGGCAGACACAGGGACTGAGGTTCAAACCACAGGGAATGCAGAGATGGAGATTGAGACTAGGCATGGTGGTATGTGCCTGTAATCCTAGTGCTTCGGAGGCTGAACAGAGGAGGATCACCACAAGTCATCTGCATCTGTACTGGATACATTAAAAAAATATTTCTGAGGTATCCTCAAAATTTACATAAAGTTACTTATATTTGTCCTTCAACTTTTACTTTCAAATTGCAATACACTGTGAAGTTTGCAAATGACTTGAAATACAAAGTTTGGTGCTTATATTGTATACAGTGACTTTTCCTCATTTCCTATTCATAGAGATGCAGGAAAATTTTCATGGAGGAAAATAAGTATGTTAAAGAATTAGTTCATAAATCCTCTTCTTTCTCTCCATAGACTTACACTCATGACTCCAATAAATGGGTATGCATTGATTCTGTATAAAGACCACAATTGACCAATTGATTGGTGCTTTCAAAATTGTTGTAGAATGTAAATATTCTGCAATATAATACATTTTAATTAGTGTGTACTACTTAGCATGCATACTAAAATTGTTTAAATTATTGAACATCACTTGTATGAACAGTGTACAAGTAAGATCGTAGTTTTCTTAAAATTACTAGTCGAAAAAGAAGTAAATATGGCATATGTGGTGCATATGCACACAGGTATACATGCACAGACACATATCAAACTTCACAAAAGGTAAAATAATTTTAACATTTTAATGTACTTGTGTAGGGATCAAATTAAATCATAAATTCACACTTTTTAAATATTTCAGCATAAGGGACAGAAAAACATATTTTGCGTTATCTTAAGAACCGATCTCTGTATATGTCAGTAAACTCATGATGGCTTATTCTCATGGAAAACGTTAAAAATCTCATGGTACTTTAAGAGACAATTTGAGCCGTGTCGTGCCACTTAATAAAGTAGCTCCTGATAGCATTATTAATGACTTAAACATTCTTAGGTTACTTCATCTTCTCTAACATATTTTTCTATAATGTCTGATTCTGTTTCAGTCCTGTGACTAAGCAGATAAGCATGGCCATTTTTATTCAGTCAGTCACTTTCTGCACTGTTCTGTGAGGCCAGGAGTATAAAAAAAATTCATGTAAAACACAGTTCTCTTCAATAAACATTTGCTTTGTTTTTCCCCTAAGAAGAATCAGTTTGTAGAAATAAGACAGTTTAACAAAAGAGATTTTCAATGGGCTGATGGAGCCAGAATTATTATTTAGCTATTTTACATAAATCCTACAATCCATGTAAAAGAGATATATTTCAGTGGCTGAATGTATTATTTTTTTCTGGTGAAATGTCACCTTAGGTGGCACAGTCTTTAGAATTACAATGCATTTTATCTGGCAGGTTTGTGTATTTCATTCATTATCATTACCCATTGACAAAGACCTGGCAATTTGGATATCTATACCTCTGGTGATTTTGCTGATCTTTGACTTTAAAATTATATACAGCAAGGCGAAAGCAAAACACACGAAGCAAATCAGTACTTTGTTCCCTGAATACATACCCAAGTATCTTTAGATTAGTAAGGCAAGCCACAAACTTCGGTTGGAAACTGAAGCGGGGTAACATCTGGCTTTTTCAAACTTTACTGGTTTTTAAAACATCACAACTAAAAGATTATATTACTCTATTTTAAAATTGGAAAATATATTCACATCAGCTGAAAAGTAAATATATAGATTTTACTGCTTTCTTTACCAATGAATACTTATTGTCCCTCTAGTACATATATGTTAATGAGACTAAATTAAATAGACCAATCCTCTTTCTTTAGGAAGTTTAACTGCAGTCATAAATTGTATGACTATATACTATGCTAACGTTTTAAATCTTACTTATTTATTTGTTACAAGGTTTGGCTACATTATCTAGCTCAGACTTGTAGTGATCCTCATGTCCAGCCTCCTCAATGCTGGTATTAATGGTATGTGCTACGATATTCAGTTCAGTGGTCACCACTACATGTCTGGGTTTCTAGGGCAACACAGCATGCAGTACCAGGGATTGAACACAGGTCCCTGCACTTGCTGGGTTGGTGTTTAGCCTGTTGAGCTATCTCCCCAGCTCTTAATTGTGCTAATTTTAATGATAAACAAGTATACAACCTCAAGTAGAGCTCTTTTATATTGTTGTTAAGAACATCAAATAGTGCAACAATTTTGGAAATCTTTGCAGTCTTCTACAAATATAACATAACATATGAACAGTCAATCCTAGGCTACCTAGGGAATAAAACTTATTCCCACAAAAAGAGATGTATGAATGAAATTCCTAGAAAGTTTCTTATTAATATGCAAACATTGGAAAAAGTATAAAATATTTTCCAAACTCTGAATGGAAAATCTAGTTGTGGCATATTGATATAAAGGAATATTTTCAGCATTAGTAATGAACAGATTGTTGAAACGTGTAATCATAGATGGATTACAATAGAATATGAAAGAACTGGATATAAAAGAGCATACATTATTGTGAAATGCAGCTTGAAGGTAAGAGAAGCAGTGGTAACATTCACAGAAATAAGGCACAATAAAACTTTGAGGAAATGTTCAGGGTTTTGATTTGGGAATATTATACATGTGTATAAATCTGTCAAAATTCACAGAAATGTATCTTTAAAATGGTAAAACTTTATGAAGTATAATTTGTAGTTCAGTAAAGCCTTCCATTGATAGCTCAGAGGATCAAAGCACCTGCAAGCAGACACAGGGGCCAGGGGTTCAATCCCTGGGCCTGCTAAACTGGCCCTGCCCTGAGGGCGTGCTGAGATGACAATTGAGACTGGGCAAGGTGGTGCGTGCCCATAATTCCAGCTCTCAGGAGGCTGCAAGCAGGTGGCTCACTGCAAATCCAATCTAGTAGGGAGAACCTGAACACTCTTGTTGACCCTTTCCTAAAAAAATAACAAAAATAAAAAGATTTATGAATACAGAATAGCAATTTGAAAATGACTCTACATTATTCAGGAATCAGTGTGGCATATTCTGAGTGCCATATAACAACTTTGGTTACTTTACGCTTCTTTTAGAATGAAATTATTAATTTGGCTCCTGTTAGAAATGAAAAAAATTCAAGAGAAATATTTTTTTACTCTCCTCTTTCTGAAACAACCTTTTCTGAGCCTGTGTCTTGCTCCATGTTCTCTTCTCCTGGAAGGACAAATTCAGCAGTCTCAGAAACTGGTGAGTATTGCTTGAACTTTCTTTTTAATATTAGGGATATGAAAGATTTGTGAAGATGTGTCATCAATAATCATGCTATCTAAATCTCTAATATTTCTTGAGCATTTTAAAAATGAAATTTTGGGTTTTAGTATCCCATGCAATTCTCATAAAAAATCTTCCTATGAAATAAGTAAATATCGGGCCTGGCGG
>PVJA010000320.1:80760-149375 GCA_004027025.1 Myocastor coypus | reverse complement strand
TAGCCATTGCATGGCAGGTCTCAAAGCTAGTTCTTCCACTTTAACTAGCGTGTTGTGTGTTTTAATCACCATTTCTCTTATGTCCTGCCCAATGTCCCCACTCTGATAGCCAGCATTCTGCTCTCCAATAAAGTAAGTTTAAGTGTTTTAGATTTAACACATCAATGAAATCCTGCAGTAGTCTTCCATCATCTGGAGAATGGAGGACCTGATTAAGATAGGCTAATTTTTACTCTGCCTTAATTTTATTCTTCATGGCCTCTACTGACAGAATTTTTGATAACTTCTTAGCAATCTGGCTAATGTTAGAGGCCGAAACTCATTTATGTGCATGGTTTTGGATCAACCTACATCCCGAATACTACTTTTAATAACTGGGCTATAAATATATTATGTTTCAGATATACTAGGTTTCCTGTTTATATCTCAACATATTCCATAACTTCTTTAAGCTCTATGTCTCAGAGCTGGATCCTTATGTCCTCCTTAAACACATCTCTTCTGCCTTTGTCCACTGCCACATGTCTTGACCTGCCACTAGTTTTTAGCAATTAAACTTGTCAATCATTTCCTATGTTTATTTTCTAAATTAAAGATAACGAGTGTGATGAGACCTGAGGATCCCAGCAGGTCCATAGGAGTGTAGGCAGGTTGTCCTAACGGGGCTGCAAGTGTGTTGAGAAATGCGTTAAAATCTCTCCTTTTCACACGTTGGAAAAGCATGTCCGTGCATTTTGCTGATGGCCTGAGACTTGAAGGAGGTCAACCTAGAGGTAACTAATTAATCTGGCAAAGAAATTACTCAATGACACAACACTCACTCAGTAGCATGGGCACTACTGGTGACTTTTTGGAGTCCTTCAACTGTGGACTTCTTAAAATTTAAATTTTTAAATTTTATTACTATTATTACCATTATTATTTGTATTTAGGGCAGGGTCTATCGGGTCTCACTATGTAAGTTGGGTTCATAGTGATTCTCTTGTTTTCAGACTCCCAAGTACTGGAATCACAGGTGGGCACCACCGCGTCCAGTCTCAGTTGCCATCTCTGCGCACCACGGGGCAGGGCCAGCCCCACATGCAGGGGATCATACCCTGGCCCCTGTATCTGCCTAAGCAGATGCTTTAATCTGTTAAGCTATTGGGCTGGCCCTAAAATGTTATTTTAAAGAGAAAAAATAATTGAAAACAACATAATAGGAGGGTAACAATGGTTAACACATTGTATATTGTTATTTTCAAATTAGTTACTCAACTTACAAGATATAGGCATTCAATATCAGCAGAAACCTTTCTTTCTTTCTTTCTTTTTTTCTTTCTTTCTTTCCTTCTTTCTTTTTTCTTTTTCCTTTTTTTTTGGTGGGACCAGGGTTCAAACTCAGGACCTTAGACTTGCCAGGCAGGTACTTGTGCCACAGAGCTGTCTCCCTGGCTCCCTACAAACCCTTTTTTTTTTGTGAGCAAAGGGAAACTTGTAGTGTAACTATCTTAACTGTTCTATCTATCTATCTATCTCTGTATATATAACTTATATTTATATCTATATATGTATATATAATTTATATTTATATTTATAATATTGATATTGATATTTGCTTTTCCCGTCCTTTTGTTCACCTTTCCCCCATCTGAGTTTCTCTTTACTTTTCCTAAGAGCAGTGTTTTCTCCTTTCTCAATTACTATTGTCCATTTTGCATCTACAGTCAAGAGTTATACAAAGATAAAGGGACAATGAGAGACAGAACAGGAAACATTAATTTGACAGTGAGCCAGCAAAGGGGAACCAATGAAAAGTCAAGTGCTTTGCAGTAAGTGAGGTGGATGAATAACTCCCAGTCATCTCAGAATACTGCAGATCCACTCCATCCATCACAGGCTCAAATGTTTAGAGATGCAAATTTGAAAGATTTTCATTTCAAAGATTTTTAAAAGAAAGCCTGGGAAGCCAGGTAATGTGGTACAAGGTCAAAGTCTGAAAGCACTCCGTGATTGGGCAATGTGTGAAGCTTTGATAGTAAAGCCAAAGATGTGATGGAGACACCAGGAAGGCAGAGGTCTGAACACCTTCAGAGGGAAATTTCAGGCAACAAACAGAGCCAGCTAAACGGAGGAGCCACGCAGGTTGCAACAAGCAAAGTCATAGAACTGGTGATCTGTGAGGGTTTTGCAGCCTAACTGATCTTAGTCTTGCTTTGCTTCAATTCTACCTTCCTATTCCTGTCTTCCTCCCTTCTGGATAGGGAATCAATATCCTGTGCCTCTCTTATTGCTGTTAGATGTGCTTACCTTGTTTTAATGATTCTTTATAATAGCTCACAGCTGTTTTTGCTTTTGAGTCTTAAAGGATACTTCATAGTTGGACTTTTGAGTATTTTGAAACTGGCAGGACTTTGATGACTCTCAGGTACGGACTAAATGCTTTTTTACACCATGAGATAGAAATGACCTCTTTGGACATACAGAGCCAAATGCTGTTTGGGGATTTGAACATATCCCTAAGGCACAAATGCGAAATGCTTGGCCTTGGGAGTAGTGCTACTGAGAAGTTGTAGAATCTTTATAAGGTAGGGCCTAATAGATGTCTCTAGAATATTAGAGCTGAGCTCCCAATAGGAGATAGTACAATTTCAGCCCCCTCTTTCATTCTTATTCTTCTTGTCTGTGAGTCATTATGTTCAACAAGCCATACTTGAAAATAAAGGAATCAACTGACTGCAGAATGAGCTACAAGTAATTTTTTCCTAATTATGTTATCTCAGGTGTTTGTTGCAGTGATATAAAGCTGACTTACACATGGTTATTTGGATGTATATGCAGAAAAGAAAAAGAACAGGAAAGCTGAAAACGATAGGAAATAAGCAGCAATTTCAACAGCTTGCCTGTTGTTTGGGGTTGAAGGGAGTCTCCTCAAAGGTCAAGAAAACCTGGAGCCTTAAAACATGACTCTATTTTGAAATAATTACTTTGAGTACATAATTCATTGAATCGTGCTAGACTAGAATGGGCCCTCAGTCCAGTAACTATGTGTTAAGAAGGTCAAAGGAAGGCACAGATAACCAGGCAAGAGAGCAGTCTGTTGACAGAAATAGAGATTGGAATGATATAGTTAATGGACAGCATTTGTTGGGGGCTTGTAGAACTTAATTGCATCTCCTTGATTGGCAGAGAAGATTAATAATGTGTATTCTGGGTATGTCTAAGTGATGATGTAAATATGATCTTGGGTACTATAACTGGTCTGTTGTACCCTCCTCTCTCTTGCGACTACCCTGACTGGCTTTTAGATGGCTGTGAACTGAGCATCTTTGATCTACTAACCACTCCTGCTGGATTGTTTCTGCCTTGAAGCCAGTTAACCATGGACTGAATAACTTGCAGCCATAAACCAACCTAAACCTCTCCTACATTAAGTTGTGGATATTCGGTACTATGTCCCAGTAGTGAGAAAAGCTGACTGATGCATTTAATATTGAGGACATCTACCCTAAGGTAGTAGAAAGGCAAGGAACACATGTCCTTTAGAGCCTTCCAAAGGGATCAATTGAGCTGACAAAACTATGAATATCAAACTTTCTGATTGATTTATTTTCTACTTTTTTATTATTTATTTTTATTATGGCTGGCTCAGCCTGCCCTGGCGGTGGGGCTGGTGCAGCATATGGTGCCATGGTTGGCCCCTGCAATTGCCTAAGTTTTCCTAAGCACGTGCTTTATACTGTTGAGCCATCTCGCCAGCCCTGAAAACCAACCTCCTGATTTATGAGAATATATAATATATATTTCTTTTTTTTTTAAGTCAATTTTTGCAAATTTGATGAATGCCCCATAGGAAACTAGTTTTAATGTCAAATGCAAAAATGAATAATTATCTTGCATAAATACATAAAATTAAGTAGGAAATGTAAACAGCTATATAATTCATAATAACACTTAAAAGTTTAATATGCAGTCAGCTGCCCATGTCCTTGACTTGTATTTGTGCATATTTCACCAACTTCAGAATGAAAATATTCGGGACAGTCTGTGCTAAGTATATATACATATTTTTGAGTCACTATTTTCAAAGCCATATAGAATATTAAGCATTTATGAAATATTTACATTGTATTAGGTAATTTAAGTAACGTAGAGATGATTTAAAGTTGTACAAGGGTCGGTGGTATAGCTCAGCAGATTAAGTGCTTACTTAGGGAAGCACAGGGGCCAGAGTTTGGTTCCTGGCCCCTCCTGCTGCGCCCACATGGCTCTAGAGCGTGCTGAGCCAGCGATGGGGTCTGTGAGTGGTGGCGGGCGCCTGTAATCTCAGCTTGGAGATACAATCCACAGGATCACTATGAGTTAGTAGTGAGACCCTGTACAAAAAATAAAACAAAATAAAATAAAATAAAATAATGAAGTTGTACAGAAGGTCTGCACAGGTTATATGCAAAAACTGTACCATCTTGTGTCAGCAATCTGTGTTCAGGGATTTGGATGGGATTCCTAAAAGCAATCCTCCTTACATACTAAGAGGTAACTATAATTACCTTGATTAAGAATCTGTTTCACCATGTCCAAGATATGTTTACGTAAAATTTAAAACATTACTTGTGAAAATACACAATACTCACATAGCGAGATATCTATAATAAGCTATTGGTTAGGAAGCTATAATAAGAACATAATTTAGTATTAATCTATCAATTAAGTGGTAGTGTTCAAAATGGAAAATTGAGTATTAAAACTATGTAGGAAATTTATAAAATGATGTCAAGCATTTTTTCCAAAAGAATGGAAATGTAGGCGAAAAAATCCTGCTGTAATACTAATAATTAGGAAAGGTTCCACATGCAAAAGTGGGGTTTTTTTTGTATTTATTATATGCCTGATCACTGATGAAGAAATTGTGATTAAAAATACAGTTAGAAGTACTCAAAATATAGTTAGTGCATGATTAAAGTCTTTTCCAAATCAGTGATAATTGAATAAATCACTGATGATAATAATATAATAATTTTACTTTGAATGATAGAATACCTGATAATTATCTGTTTCATGAAATTCTACCTTAATATCTGCAGAACAGAATATAGTATGTGTATTATATACTGATGCAATGAAAAAAATTTTGTAAGTATTCGAATGAGAGGACAGAAAATATAATTCTTTGTAATTACTCAAGATTGAAAAAAGCTAGTTTCTCTGACTTATAATGGATTCTTGAGAAACAACCAAATATAGTCTACCGTAGGAAGAGCCAAGCTATGGAAAAAGAATTATAAACATTAAGCAAACATTGGAGTATTCTCATGTTTCTTATAGTTTGAAGAATGTAAATGAAATATAATATTTAATTTCTAACAGCTAGAGAATCATGCAAATGCTTGGTAATAGTCAGACAACAGAAAATTGGAAAAATATACTATTTGAAATACTGCTATTGCCAACTATTTGCAAACAAATTGGCAATAACCACAACACATTAAAGATATAGAGAACTGCCATGGAACGCACTGGTCGAAATTTGGCCTACTAGTATTTACACAAATGATGTTAATATTTCTACTAAAATCAACACGTATTATAGTTTGTGTCTAGTTGTCCCCACAAAGTCTCATACAGTCATGGAGCAGGGACCTCTAGAATTTGAGATTAACTTGTAATCCACTGAAATTATAGGTTTTAGTACTGATGGGACAATGGGTGTGAGTACTTCCCAGAGAGCCTGAATGCAACTTAAGAGAGAGACTTCTTTCTCTGTTGCCATTGGCCCTGCTACTCTGCCCTTGGCTTCTCTTGCTCTTTGCTGCTGCCATGAACTGATGCTCTCTACCTTGTGCCACTCTATCTTAGAGCTAGCCATGGTGTGGATGAAAAACTCCAGTAGCTATGAGCTGAATAAACCTTTCCTTCCTTAATTTTGGGTGTTGGATATTTGTCCCAGCAATGAGAGAAGAGTAACTGAGACAGCATGACTTAGCTAAATGACTTCAACCTATGAATAAGAAATAGTCTTGAGTTTGATTAGAAGTTGGTTGAAAAAGAAAACAAGATCCTTGAACGTAAAAGTGTATTTCAATTCTATAACGTGACACGTATAAAAATGATCAAAGTGGGTTTTTTGTGGTTGTCATACTAGGAACTGAACTCAAAGACACTGTGCTTGCCAGGCAGGTACCTGTGCTGTATTCCCGGCCCTGGTTTTCCATTGCAAAGAATCTTCCAGACATTTGTATGCTGTTATAATAGAATTGAAATGGTATTTGCATGAAAGCAAGAGATACGGAATAACTGACCAACTCTGATTATATTTAGGATTATAAAATTATTCTTTTAAAAGATGAACATTGATATGAAGTTAACTGCAGTAGGTTTCTGATAATAAATGAAATGAAGACAACTTTTTAATTATCATTTTTAAGTATACATATTCTTTTTTCTGCATTTTATTGGCACAGTTTAGACATCACTTTAACATTCATCATAGCAAATCTGTACCTGTACATGGTGAATCTCACTTCTTTTTTCATCCGCAGTTCTCCTCCCTTCTACCCCATTTCTGTTCTTGTTTATAAACGTTTTTTCCCCATTTTTCCTTCTTTTCTCTCTTCCTTTCCTTCTTTTCCTCATCCCTCTCTTTTGTAATCCTCCCATTGATGCATATTTGCTAAATTAGCCCCAACACCTCCATCCTGTGCTTCATAAAGGTAAATGTGATCTGGATTATTTACACAGTGTGCATCTTAGGGTCTGAACTTAGAACACTTTTATAACGAGCCCTACATCTTCTATAAAAATCATGAATTATATAATGCACATTTCTCTCCATTACAACATTGACATTCTTGGCAAGCCAGTCAGCTATTTTTATTAAATGTTTTTCTGCCATATGGATTCCTATTTTCAAGTTAATTATGAAACAAAGATGAAGACATTAAATTTGTAAAGTGTCTTTCCACTTAAAAAAAATATATATATTTTAGGAGACCACAATGTATAAAATGGTTTCTACACAGCTTCACACATCAAGAACAAGTGTTCCTTTTCCCTATCATAATTAAATAATGGAAACCACTAAAATGTTTTATTCAGGTGGATTCACAAATTGTCGGCAATTATCACTTAAAATTGAAAAGTTGCTGAATTCTGTTTTGTACAGAATGTATACTATATTTAGTAGGTGCGAGTTTTAAATTATCACTAAAATGATTACATATTATAAAAGTTTGAAAATTAGATTATTTATTAAGATAGTATTATTATGACTTTATCTTCACAATGAGTGCCAAAATTCATGATCTATTGCTTTTGGAATTCTGGACATCATATTTGTTTATATCCAGCTCTTATTTTTAGCTTCATATATCCTCTGAGCTAATTGCCTTCTTTTTGCACATTTTTTTTCATTATTATTTCCTATTTATCTGCAATACATTTGTAATTTAGAATGAGTCCATTCCTTCCTTAGAGTTTGTATTTTGATGAAGTAGTGATGCTCTCTCATGCCACGTGGTCCTCTGGACAATCCTCTCTAACTATTACCTTGACGTTTTGGTTCATATGGAATTAGATAAATGCATCATAGGCTGGTGAAGAAGAATATCATCCAATTTTTCTTAGCATTGGGTTAAATGTTGCATCTTTCTCTTCTGTTTTCAGCTTTGAGAAGCATTAAGTAGGAAACAAGTTCTCTTATCCATTCTTTAATTGCTAGCGATATAAAATGAGTTAACCTACAAAGCAAAAAACTGAAGTCAAGTGATATCCCCAGTGAGTCGCAAATTTTCCAACTTGGGGTTCACTCGAGTCTTGACTATTAAGATCTTGTGTGCAATTAACTTTATGTCTTAGATACTAGTATGTATCATTTATTTAATTTTTGTTTTAAACTAAAAAGTGCTTAGTTAGTGCTATGATATGGAAGTCATTGTGCCAGGCCCTTTGCAGCAGTAAAACAGAAATGATTATTGCTTACATTCCATGAGTTCTCAGTGCAAGTGTAAGAATTATCTTTAAGAATTAAATAAGTACCTAAATGAATAAATTATGTGCTCTAATAATGGTCAATTTTAATCTTATCATGCTCTTAAAAAATCCAAATGTTTCAAGGTATTTAGGGACTGAATACTAAGCACATTTGATTCTCAAATTCATATGACGTAATCCACTTCAAAAATCTTTATTTGAAACTCATGCCGCGATCTTCCTCCTAATGTAAATGCCTCTGCAGTACCTCAATTCCCAAAAGTGTTTCACTGACAATTCAGTGTTATCATGAATGTTGGCGATAAGGTTCCAGCGTTGTGCATGTCACCCTATCTGGTAAGTGATCAAAAAAAAAAAAAAAAAAAAAGAAAGAAAGAAAGAAAAAAAAGTCACTGGACTGAGGGCTTTCCTCATTACCTCAGTAGAGCTAAGCACCAGCACTCTGAGGAAACTATGTGTTGCCACTGTCCAAAATTGAGTCCTTTAAATATTAGAAAGTAGCACACTTTCATGAGACCAAACCCTTATTATATTTTGAGTAAATTAACCCTTACTATTTGCTTAAATTTCAAAACTATAGTCCTTTACCCTGAGCCAATATCTCATATTTTATGTTGTAATAGATTGAAACATTCTCTGTAGCAGTATCATTACATTAGTATTACTTAAGTGTATTATATCTAAATCTTTGTTCTATTGCAAACTCTTCATTAATATTCTTTATAATGAAATATTTGTACCTCCCATTAGAAAAGTTAGAATTTTTTTACTGTATAGTCATTGACCTTGGTCATACAATTTGAACTTGCTTTGACCTGTATGTTGTTAGAATTAACAATTTATTATATGATTTTGATAGTAATCTCTATCATGCTTTCATTTTAAATTATAAGTGATTCCTGGCATGTTTCTACTATAATTTGCATCTTCCCACTTAGAGTTGGACGCCAGGTACCTGTACCTTTGTGTATACTCTGTTAGAGGTCAAGACTCTAGCTGTGCTACTCTATCCAAATCAACCAACTATATGAGTAAAATTAATCAGACAAACTAGTAAGAAATTTTACCCAGAAATACCTATTAATAAAGTAACAAATGTAGCAAGTTCAGATATCTGATACTTTAAATCATTCCATTTGGAATTTAATATCAAAATGTTGAGTAGTTGGACAATGGCTTTCAAAATAAGAAGATAATTATATGTAGACATTTTAGCAGGAAGAGATCTCTTCCATTCTTCAACTAATCCTAGCCCGTTATTGCTTATCAAAATAGTCACTACTCAAAAGCAAGAAGATAAGATTCCAGATGCCCAGCAGAAACAGACAGAAATGACAGGAAAAGGATCTTTAGATTTTTCCATCAATTGGTACTTTGAGTCCATCCGGGAATCATATAGATGTCAAATTATTGATGCAATGTATAATTTTTTTTATTTCTGTGTAAAACATAAAAGCATCTTTGTACATAAAATAGTTTTTAAAGCTCTATACAGGGAAAACATTTCATAGGAACATGAAATTAAGAAGAATGGAATTGATAATTATCAATTTTGGGGTTTTTTTTTTGTTTTGTTTTGTTTTGTTTTAGTATTGGGGATTGAACACATGACCTTGTTTGGGCCAAGCAAGACACTATGCGGATGAGCTATCTCCCAAGCTAATTTTGAAGTTTAAATTTCATTTTCACAACTTTTGGAAATACACTTAATATTTTACATGAGCAAATTTGTATTAGCTTTTCTTTATCCTTCAAGTGAATTCACTACATGGAAATGATTGTATGAATACCATAAATAATAAAAAATGAGTTAGATAAAGTATATAAAGTTCCAAGGAATTTAAGAAATCATGAATGCATAAATATTCTAAGTTAATTCTTTACTTGCTGAGTGAAAAGGTGAGCAATTATTTATAGAATTTAGGCAAAGTAAAGCATGCTTATAATTGTTCATGTAGGAAAATAAATGGGAAAGATGAAATTTGACTTAGGATTTGTAAAGTAAAAATATAATAAGATTAATTTTGCACCCAATTCTCTAGCAATTTGTGTTTTTATTTTAAAGAGAAAAAAGCAATACAAAACAGTAATATAAAGTTTCAAAACAACACAGTAGAACAGCAGCAACAATTAATACATTGTGTGTTATCTGCAATGTAATCACTAAGATGATAAAGTTTAGGCATGAATAATTGATCAAAAAATATAAACACCATCCTTTCATTCCAGCAAGCTAATAGAAACTAGTAGTATTGCTATCGTAACCATCTTGTTCAAGCGATTTACTCCTCATAATCTCATAATAAATTGAAAGTGATTTAAAAGTGACTTGATAATGAAAATATATTTGATTCATGTGAGTGTACTTATGTGCATGATTCTTTTCAAAGTAATTGGGGAATCTATTAATGGAGTGTGAAATCATTTAGTAGCTGTCCATTAATATTAAAAATACAGAGAGAAGCAGAACAAAGATAAAATGCATTCTCTGTAGCATAAAAATTCCATGAAGTATTTCATGTGCACGCTGATGTGTACAGGTGAGTCACCATGTAAATCGTTCCTTCTACTTACACTTTAAATTTTTAATGGATATGTGCCTTGTGTGTATGCATACCATATGATAAAGGCTAGAGCTATAGTAAAGTAAATCGCAGGATTCAGGCAACATAGAATATTCTCATTAATTCACCTCAGCAGTGAAGAAGCTCGTTGTAGCTTTCATTGCTGTGATTTTACTCTAGGAATTGATATTATTTTAGAACATTGGTATGTGTCTTTCATGTGCTCAATATGAGTACATGATTAGGTTTTCGACGGAACCATTATCATCTAAATTGTGCTGTCAGCTATTTTTTCTACTCCCCTCGCCAAATAGTTTGTCTTACTGTTATAATAGTTTTACATAAATATAGAATGGATAAAAACAAGAAGCACCAAAAGAAATTTACCAATGTGAACAAATAACAACTGTCATAGGTATCAAACATCTTGCCTTTCAGGCTGTTTGTTTGTTTGTTTGTTTGTTTTTTCTCTCTCTCTCTCCTATTACCATTATGTTCAAATTCATTTGATACGACTCTTTGTTTCTTTCTTCTCTTGTTTCTAGGACAGGGTTTACAGGGTCTACAGGAACCCACCAGGTAGATTCAATTTATAGTGATTGTCCTGTTTTCAGCCTCCCAAAGTTCTGGGATTACAGGCAGGCCTCACCACGCCCAGTCTCAATGGCCACCAAGGATGAGGTCCGCCCAGGATTCCAGGAATGGAACACAGGCTTCTGCACTGTGCTTCACCAGGTGCTTTAATCCACTGAGCTACCAGGCTGACCCCGGATATGACTTTTCTAATCCTCAGAAAACAGAGGTTCAACCAACACTACTTTCCACACCAGAAAGGATCAGAAAAATTTTCTTTTAACCATAAGCCTTGAAACTTTTTAAGTGATGATTTTACTAGGCATTTAAGTAATTGTTTTCAAAGAGTAAGCTTTACAATACTTGATTGGGGTGACAGGAATTCACCTAGCTCTAGGTCTATTTCCTGGGAATTTATCTTCATGTGTTCATCCTTCTGCAGAGTGCTGCCTTATGGATTTTCTTGAGATAAGAAATACAGGCAGAGACTTCCACAGAAAATTTCACAATCCAAGCTGTCTCTTCTGTCACCTAATTCAGAGACAGCGTTCTTCTCGCATGATTATCAGAAACTACCATAATCTACAGGACCAATGTCAGCCTCTTAAACTGGGTCCACAGCCTGGTTCCATTTCATACGCCCTGTTATTGCATATTTACACTTGCAGTCCAGCTTTTCACTTATTTGTACTCTATGGGGCATCCAAGAACATTTTCTCTCTAAAGATTTTAAATAGTGAACACTAGAATACTCAGAAAAAAAACCAGAAAGTTATTTCATCTGTAAGTCATATCATACTTTTTATGACATCAGAACATCCAAGTATTTCTATTAGCTCCAAAGGAAATTCACACATAATTGTAAATGGATACAATTTGAATGCTATCTCATACATACAACTCTGACCATGGCAACCACTGCGTTCTAAATAAACGTTAGTATTATTATCTTATAAAAGCAGTGGCTAGCCGGGCGTGGTGACTCACGCCTATAATCCCAGCACTCGGGAGGCTGAGGCAGGAGGATCGGTGCGAGTTCCAGACCAGCCTGGGCTACAAAATTGAGCTCAACACCAGCCTCAACTGCATAGCGAGACCCTGTCTCAAAAAGACAAAAAATAAATAAAATAAAATAAAATAATAAAAATTAAAAAAAAATAAAAGCAGTGGCTTAAAATTACTTTCAGTCTCATGGCGCCCACGATAGGAGTTCAGTATATCAGGAAGTAGTAAAGATGTTTTTTTTTTTTTTTCCAGCATGAGTGAGCTAGAGTTCTCATCAGTATCCTGAGAAACAAAGGTCTTGCAACAACTGTAGCAATACTATTAAGCAAAATGTCAATGACAATTACAAATATTCATTTAGTTGTTGACATAAACTTCTAATTCTTCTTCCATTTTATTGTTAAGAAAAATAATGGCTAGCACCAAGAATCTCTGAGTCTGAAGATCTAATTTTTAAAATCTACTTCTAATAACTTTATCCATCTGGGACTTACTTTACTGACCTGGAAAACTTTTAAAATATCAAACCTAATAATAGGGACCAGGGTACAATCCCTGGTACTGCATGTCACACCAGTCTCTCCCACAGGCACAGGGAACCAGCAACCAAGTCAAGGTATATAGCCCACACCTGTAATCCCAGCTCTGGGGATGTTGAAACTAAGAGGGTCATTATGAGTCTGAACTGTGTAGTCAGATCCTAAATCAAGTACATATATACATATATGTATATATATGTATATATATGTATATATATATATATATACATATAATTTAATAATATTTAATGAAATATGGTTATTCCAAAAACATAAATGTCTTTATTCTGAGTTATTCAACTCCATCTTCTTTTTGTATTGTAAGAAATTTCCTGGAAAACATGAAAATTGGTGTCCTTATATTTTAATATTTACATTATAACAGAGCAAACACATATTCTTTTTTTTTCTTCATGAGCAAGTGGATAAAGGAATTTCAGTTCTCTTAAATACTATGTCAATTTCTGGGCAGAGTAGCACACACTTGTAACCCCAGTGCTCAGGCAGCTGCAGAAGGAGATGGCTGAAGTTTCAACACCAGCCTGCACTACCAGGTGAGTTTAGGACCAGCCTGAACTACATAGCAAAACTCTATGTCAAAAAAGCCATTAATCAATCAATCAGTCAATAAATCAATTCCCAAAGTGTCATACCGGCCCCAATCTCTGAGTACACTGAAACTGAGAGTGAGCCTGGGTGTGGTGGTGTGTGCTTGTAATCCCAGTGCTTGGGAGGCTGAAAACAGGAGAATCACTGAGTCCAATTTGCATAATGAGATCCTGCAGACCCTGTAGATCCCGTGCTAAATACATAAAAAAATAAGGTCCAGGGAGATAGCTCAGTAGAATAAGTGCTTGCCTGGCAAGTGCATGGTCCTGAGTTCAAACCCTAGTACAAAAAAAAACCAATATATATATATATATATAGCATCCTGTCAGCTTATTTTTGGATAGCTAACCTATTGAAATAAATTGTGACTAAATACATATGAAATAAAAGTATCACAGTCTTTTTTGAAATGTAGAATCGAGCAGTATGAGGTATACTATCATATTGCTCTGCCAAAAATCAACAGACCTTTATCTTTGTAAAACTCTGAACTCTGTGATCATTAAATAACTCATTGCTTCTCTCCTTCTCCTAAGGCTGAGCAACCAATGTTCTCCTTTCTGTTTATTTGCATTTTACTACTCAAAATGCCTCATACAGGTAGTGCAGCCAAACGATTGTCTTCCTGAGAGTGTCTTGATTTCTTTTGAAATACTGTCCCTACTGTTCCTCATATAATGTCTGTTCTAGTCAGGCTTTTACCAGAAGGACAGATATAATACAAAGAACACATATAACACAAAATATGCCAGTCCCAGCGACAGATGGGGAAGTGTGCCAAGAATGTCTGCACACTGCCAACTGAAGGTTTCAGTCCCAAGGCTTTTATACTCATGGCAGTGTTCCATCCCTTCCAGTCTCTACTGGTCTTAACTGGTTTCTACAAGTTCCAAACGGTCTGTAATGGTCAGCTGTTGAGTCTGAAAAGGAAGGCAGAAGAATTTGCTACAGAAAGCTGAAGGATCCAAACTAGAGGCCGATGAGTCTGTGCAGTAAGCCAGGAGATAATGTACAGACTGAATTATTCTGAGACAGGACCCTCATGACTCACAGTGTGAAGCAGCCAGGCAATGCAGCCAAATTGATAAAATGTATCGACCACCAGGCATCCAATCAAGTTGACACAATGTATCAACCACTACAACGCCACATGACAGAGTCAATTTCATTTTAAGGTCAGATAACATTCATTTCTCTTGGCATGCCACCACATTTGAATCTCTTCCTTTGTCAAGTGACACTTACATTGCTTCCACCTTTTGGATATTATGAGTAGTGTGGCTGCGAATATTGGTACAGAAAGCCCTGAGATCCTTCTTTCAACTTCATGAGATGTTACTCAGCTATGACAAATGACAAACTAGAAGACTTCATATGCAAGTTGATGCACCTTGAATATATACCCATACGAGAAATAAACCAGACCTCCATGTGCAAATATTGTATAGTCTCCCTAGTCTAAGAACTCAAAAGAAGAAATAAAAATGGAAGGGTACAACACAGCTAAATGGAAATGAAGAACTTAAGGATTAAACAGCAAAGAGACAGCAAATAGAAAAGTTAGCAAACCTGGCAGGGGCAAGGCCACACACTTATATACACAGGATGAATTAGGCAATGGTCCTAAGAGTTTCCTACTGGTTTTTGACATTGATGATAGCAATGTATAGTTCTAAAACCATGCTTGACATCCCTGCCATTCTGATCTTTTAGTTGTGTGCTGCTTCTAATGTCATTTCATTTATTGCTGTTCTCTCTCTCTCTCTCTCTCTCTCTCTCTCTCTCTCTCTCTCAAGTAAATGTTTTTAAAAAAAAAAAACATTAAGAAAAAGCAATTGAAGAGAATCCAAGACAAGGGAAAATGCCATAGGATTAACCTGCTACAATTTACTATATGGTTAGATTTCTAAATTTCTGTGTAAAAATGTGTAACTGTTTTTGACACATTCTATAGGAATTTGTTAAAATATCAAGGATTGATGGAAAATGCTGCCTCTATATTGTCAAAGGTGTTTAATATTAAAAAAGTGACGTTAATCTCAAGTACCTATAACATAGAGTAATAGAATCACTAAGCTTTGCTTCTTGAGGGTTCCAACTTAAGGTTGCAGAACAAAAAACAGAGAAAAAGAAGGGTCACAAGGATAGTCGATATTTTGGCCTTAGCCCTTCATGACCAGTGAGGACTCAGGACAAAAGAGACCTTGTACTATAACATCCTATAACTCAGTGGTGTCCCAAATTTCCTGTTCAAGGAGATTATGGGGCCACAGAGGAAAGGTATTGACAATGTATAGTGTGTTTAAGGAGAGACACATAGACAGAAAACATTCTCTCAGGCTTTCACAGGGAGCAAACTAGACAAGTAATGGCCGTGACTCATCCAGATGGTGGACACTGGTGAAAGGTCTACAAAACACTGTACATGATTTGAAGGTAAATCCTGAGGGGATTTGACTGACCCTGTCAGATACAAAAGTTACATGTTTTGTTATATAGGTCTTGCTTTATTTGATGTAAACCATCCAGCAGAAAAGATTAACCAGGAGGCATAAAAAGTAAATCCAGAGAAGTATGCCTAAGGCTTAAGTCAACAGCTTCTGACATTGCCAGTTCTGCTGATAAGTCACTACTCTTATGGACTATTGGACTATGTATACAACTACTTTCTGTTACTTCAATGGGAAGTAATACTTGTACCAATATTGTTCAGTAAAGTTATCATGTCTGCATCTTGTACTCTGAAGAACTACTGTGAAGACAACAATGTGCAGTATATTAATTATTCTGGCTGTCCTAGTAATGTGTTTTGAAACTGTCTCATTGTTAGTTTTTATTAAAAGTAATAAAATTTAAAAAAGAATGATTTAAAAAGAAAAATAAATACATAGTCGAATTATTCAGTGTTTCATTCAAACTCTTCTCCTTACAGTACACTGTACATGATGAAAGTCCTAGTAGACTTCAAACAGAGTTTCACCAAGACTTATTCGTACTGAAATGTATAAAATTTTTGTGACTATTATAAATATACACAATTAAATCTGCTTGACAGCAATGGGTAATTTGATTATTAACTTGTATACTTATGTAAAATAAATAAGAGATAGAATAAATATGGAATTTTGATAGAATGGTAGAGAAAGTTTGTCTTGGTAGGTAATATTGGAACAGAGGACATATATATACCAATCTTTGCTTTCTAGGGTAGTAAGTCTCTAGAGATATATTAGGAATGAATATCTAAATAGTTTATCATTTATTGTAAGCGTATTTTTTGTCACTATTTCTAATGAATGTCAAATAGTTTTGATTATTATTCTAAATTTAATTAATAATATAAATCATACAAGTTTTAGAATTTAATTGGTAATATAAATCATACAAACTTTGGGCTTTTTTTTCCATTATTTTTGTTACGTTAAGTGTGCATTTGACCAGAACTAATTCATTTTGAAAAAAATCAATAGTTTCATATTCTTACTTTTTTTTTTTGAGCTTTCATGGCTAAACTTAATATTTTTGAGCTTCAATTTAATTATTAAAATTTCAGAATATCTTTGCAGATACAATATCCAAAAGATATTGTAAAAATGAATTGGCCAGCTTATAAGTTTTTAATATTGCTTCACTCCTCTAACATAGTCTCTGTAGCATTGCCAGTTGTATGGTATACTGTCCCAATATTAATAGCTCCTTACACTAAAAAACATATTTCAAACAGAGGTGAGCATCCATAAAATATATGTCCTTTTTGCCCCAAGAACAGGAAAAAATATAATCCTTAGACCTCAAAAAGTAAATATTTTCATTAATACATTTCTTTCTGCATAGTCTCTAAAGTATTTATATGTCAATTGAGTATTATATATTATTAACAGACTTTAAATATGTAATACAACACTGCAAAAAACAAACTAATATGTGTAAGAAGAGATACAAATTAAGCAGAAGACATTGGACAGTCTTTTTAAGGTTATGTGCATTTCAAATGTTTTGAACCTGTCAACCAATATACATCTTAAAGGTGTAAGGTTAAAAAGGGTTTTGTAGTTTTAAAGTATAACCTCTAATGTTGGTTAAAATTGTATTTGTTCTATCATTTTATGCTTTGTGGTTTTACATATGGCTGGTTATGATTACTTATGTGTGGGTCATAAAAACACAGCATGTTTTCTAAGCAGTCAAATTGCCTGTCAGCTGCTAAAGGGCCAGAATTAATGAGAAACTTACTTTATAGTCTAAAGGACAGCAGCTGGGGTCTGTTTTAACAAGTCCCAGGAAATGTGTAGAAGAGACTTCTTTGTGGCCAGACTTAGCAGCCAGCCTCATCCTAAAAAGTTCTCCCAACTGAGGCAAACAGTCCGCTGGACAAAATCCAAGGACATGCAGCAATGCTACAGGAGACTGCCATGATTGCCTCCTAGGGGACAGCTGAGACCCTCTTCTCAGCCTTCTGTGAACCTACCCACAACCGGGAAGGTCAGGTCTCACTAGGAATGGGTGCTGCTTCCACTCCTACCTGGACCACTTTAGCTGATTGTGACAATGTTTTTTGTTTTGTTTTGTTCTTCATTCATGAGATTCTTGAATGGAAACAACTCAGAAAACCTGAGAGAAGATGAAACAGCAAGATGAAAGGGCCTTGGAATTACCAAATGTACCACCTGCCAGTGCTACTATGTAAATTAGAAAAAAAATATATGGTGTTGTCTCTGACATTTGTAAATTTCACATTAACTACAGCAAGATGGTCATTAAAAATAATGTACTAGCTTACTTAACATAAGGATTAGCTTAATATGAAAGAGACATAATACTCCTATACAGTGTTCTAAAAGAATGAGCAGAAAAATCTACCAGAGAATAGGAAAAATATAAAACATTTTCCTATTATACTTTAAGAACACAAAAAACTTTTACCATCATTTCACATACAACTTAGAGTAGAATATGACATTTTAAAAAAATATATATGTTTATGAAGGAATGGAATTTAGAAAGAATTTTCATAAGGATGCATAATTAGAAACATTTCAAATATGCCTGATCAAAGATGAGCTGTAGGTATAAAATCCAAAGAATTTAATTTGTGAAAATGAGAGGGCCACACCCTTTGAACATTCTGCCACCTGAAGGGATCTGCAAGGACAAAGCACACAGACATTTGATGGATTCTATTTATCAAAATTGAAAAATTTATGTCAGCATGCTACTCTGACAGATGTGAAAACATCACCATGTTCTACCTCTTGAGTCTGCAATGATCGTGTAACTTGCTTTAATCACTGAAATTCAGCAGAAGTGTCATGGTGTGAGGTCTGGTGCTAAGCTTCCACGTACTTCATAGCTGCTCTGCAAAGTGCTTGCCCTTTACAGCAGTGGTTTCATTATTACAAACCTATTATAATTTCCTGCTATCCTTCAAGATGACAGTCCTGTAGTGACAGTGACTCAGCACTGCTAGACATTCTAGCCCCCGCCCCACCAGGGTTCTCAATGATGGAGATGTCTCAAATGAGCAAAGTATAATTGCTGAGTCACAAAACCAATGATAAATAATTATCACCTGAAAGTACTAATTTTAGGCAACTAATTTCAAGATGACACAAACATTACTATAGATGGCAAGTTCTACATAGGCGAAAGACAAAAGGATTATATCTTTGAAGTTGCTTTTAAATAAAATTTAACAATTTGAAGAACTACAAAAAATCACTTTATAATATCAAAATAAACATGGCACTGAGAAAACCCCTCTAAAGTGTAGAATGTGGTAGTTCAAGTTCATTGAATTTTATATTTTGCAGGCCAAAAGACCTACTTGGCTTCATCCTTCCCATAGATTCATTGTAGCCAATATGTGCTTCCCATGTGTACGACCTTGGAGATATGCTCATTACTCCCTTTGGTCAATTGGATGTGAACAAGGACTAAGTGTACAGAGACTTAAAATTGGCTAGTGTGATTGTGCTTCTGCCATTCATTTGAGAAACAATATCTGAGTTCCAGGTTGAGCTCCTATAGGAGTCACTTGTGGATATGCTGTAGTCTATCTACACATCAGCAGATCTGAGGAGAGCAGCCTAGGTCATATGCAACACCGAAACATAAGAAGGTCACCTACTGGAGACTCATTCAGCTCAGCACCCAAGCCCAGCTTGTGAGTGAGGTCACACGAGGCCAGCCACATTCACATTTGACCCAGAGCCCAGGCCCAGTGTGTGAGACTGGGCCCTCTGGAAACTCATTTGACCAGAAACTCAAGTCTAGCATGTAAGTGAAATCCCATCCATCAGACATGTTCTGTGTGCAACCCTGCAGCAGGATTCCCTGCAGAGAAGGTACAGGCACATCCCACACAGCTCATCCAGGAGCAGAACATCTGGCTAGAGTGTCACAACAGGCTTGCTACCATGGACTGCACCAGGAAGAAGTGGAACACAACAGCCACACCTGCCATAATCCCCTGAGTTAAACTGAAAGACCTCTAGCATAGCAGAAATCAGAAATCACTCACCTGAAATAACAGCATCTGAATTAAAGAAACAACTGCAGAAAGGTATACAGGAAATCAGATCAGAAATAATTTCTGAAGTAAGAAAAGAAAGGATTATTATAATGAAAGAAGTACTAAGTGCTTCTAAAAAAAAGACCCTGATAAAAACATAGAAGAGATTACAAAAATGATTAAATCTGTGAATGAGCAATATAGAAAACAAACATAATTCAGGAAGCAGATTCAAAGAGATATACAGGAAACTAAAATCTCCATCAAAAGATGGCAAACCACTTCAATGACAGAGAAAATAGCGTTTCAGATCTTGAGACCACTGCAACTAGTGAAGAGGTAACAAAAGATCTCTTAAAAACAACTGGGACTCAGGAAAAAATAATTCAACAACTATGAGGTGATGCAAAGATAAGCAACGTAAGACTGACAGGCATCAATGAGAAAGAAGAAGTCAGTACAAATGATATTTTTTAAAAAAAGAATATGGGGCCCGGCGGGATGGCTCAGTGGTCTAAAGCGCCTGCTTAGGAAAGCTTGGGCGGCTTCAGGGACCGCGGTTCGATCCCCTGCACCACAAGCTGCGCCAGCCCTGTCCTGGGGGCGGGCTGAGCCGGCCATAAAAATGAGTGAATAAACAGGTAAAGGTTCTAAAACCAGAAAATAAATAAATAAATAAATAAATAAATAAATAAATAAATAAATATAAATTAAAAAAAAAAAAAAAGAATATGGACAGAAGTAATAGCAGAAAACTTCCCAAATATGAGGAGACAATTTGACATTCAGGCTACCAAAGCATATAGAGCTCCAAATAACATCAACCCAATTAAAAGCACACCTAAACATATAATAATCAAGATCCCAGAAATTCAGCACAGAAACAGTACACTAAAAGCTACTAGAGAAAATAAACAGTTCACATTTAAGGGAAAACCCATTAAAATAATAACAGATTGCTCTTTGAAAACCATCAAGTGAAGAATACCCTGGAGCAAAGTACTTCACATCTTACAAGCAAACAAATTTCGGCCAGACCGTCAAACCCTACAAAACTCTCTTTCAAGTTCAATGAAGAAGTGAAATACTTTCAGGACAAAGAACAACTAAAGAATTTCATGATGACAAGGGCCCGGCAGGATGGCTCAGTGGTCTAAAGCGCCTACTTAGGAAAGCTTAGGTGGCTACAGGGACCGCGGTTCTATCCCCGGCACCACATGAGCCAGTCCTGCCCTCAGGGCAGGCTCAGCTGGCCATAAAAATAAATAAATAAACAAACAAAAGTTCTGAAACAAGAAAAGATAAAATAAAAATAAAAATAAATTCTTAAAAAGAAAAAGAATTTCATGATGACAAAGTGAACCCTGCATTGTTTACTAAAAGACATTCTAGAGAAGGATCAAAATGACCACAACTCCATGAAGAAGAATGGAAAGAGCCCACCAAATAGGGCAAATAATTAAACACAGGAGAAAAAGAGATATACAAAAGCAGTCTTTCAACTACTCTTTTATATGCAGCAGCAGAATTTGTCCATCAGCATATTCTACAAATGGACTTCTCCTGTTCCCTATGTGTCATGATTCTGTCTGGGTCTACAGGGTGGATACCAAGGAAATAGCAGTAGCTCAGTCCCACATGTAACACCTGGCCAGCAGTAAGCATCATGGACACTGTCTATGTACACAACATACTAGAAATTGTATGATATCCTATCGCCAAAATGTTAGAAGTTCTGGTCATATATTTGTAATTCCAGTATTTATGTTTTATTCTTAGTAATTATTTATTACCAGGGAAACTTTTTCTTAGTTGATATCTTTGTATATATTAACCTATTCAAATACTATGCAAGTACTCTGAATAGATTACAGATTCGTACATATGATACACAATATTCTTGCCTCTAAGTTGGAATTATGATATGATTTTAATTTTGGAATATGGTTTTGAAATATGTTGTTTTTGTTTTTTTTGTTCAGGACTGGGGTTCAAACTCATGTCTTTGCACTTGCCAGGTATGTACTTGGGCCAATAGCCTATTTTCCTGTCCCCTTGAAATACTTAATTTAATTTTTAATTAGTTAAAAAAGCATAGGAATAAATATAAGCTACTAAGTGTGGAAATATTTAATATTGAGTAGCATAATAATGGGAACTAACTGATGAAAAATCCAAGAGATACATCAAAATTAAAGCAATAAATTTCAACAATAATGTAAAATTTTGAGCAGGAGAAAATAATCTATACATCTTGTGACATTATTAATGGACCATACTTGCATTTTTTTTTTATATTACCAGCTTGCTGAACAATCTGACTTAAAGCAATTATATTATTATGACAGTAGCCATTAAAATTGCATGTTGTTCTTGGTAGAAATATCTATTTTAATGTCATTAAAATAAAAATGTTTATCATACAAGCCTTTAATTCAATTCTTATATAAATAGTATATATGATATTATCCATAATTACTACAAAAACACTTGTGGATAACTTTTCAATTAATTTTAACTTTTTCTCTAATATATGTTAGAGAAAGTAATAACTTCATAAATTTAGTAATCATCTTCATATCCTATGTGTTTGAAGAGTGCATAGTGGATTGTCTTGTAATGAATGTATGTAAATTAAATTATGCTCTGAGAACAGACAATACGAAGGTTATTTTGAATGACTCCAGAGCTGTACCCCAAATTTACAGTCAGGAACTCTGAGCTATATAGGTACATTGCATTTGCATGCTTAGTGAGTTTCAGAGACATTAACCTAAATATTTGTTTTTAAATTCCATTTATGAGCCGGGCGTGGTGGCTCACGCCTGTAATCCCAGCACTCAGGAGGCTGAGGCAGGAGGATCGGTGTGAGTTCGAGGCCAGCCTGGGATACAAAAGTGAGCTCAAGGCCAGCCTCAACTGCATAGCGAGACCCTGTCTCAAAAAGACAAATAAATAAATAAATAAATAAATAAATAAATTCCATTTATGTCCTTCACCTTTTTATCTTTCTTCATACTCTTTAACTCCATATATATATTTTATATATTCTTGTAGGTAACTACAAACTCATCCTTTTCTTCTGTGAAATTATACAACACAAGTTCAGTAAGTGTGAGATTTCTTTATTTTTGGTAATAGTTCATGTAAGTGAAACGGAAGAGGAGAGCAGATAGTCAGGGCTGAGCTAGTTTGTTTTATTAGAGGCAGAATGTGATCAGAGCCTTGAGTAACAAGTTGAGATAGACGTGAAATAAAGTAGTCATGGAAATCTGTGAAGTACAAATGCATGAAAAGTACATGGAAAAAATATTCAACCTCACTGTGCATTAGAGAAACACAAATCAAAACAGCACTGAAGTTCCATCTTGTTCCAGAAAGAATAGAAGCAAAATAATAACAAATCCTGGGAATGTCACTGCAAAAAAGAAAACCTTCCAAGTTGTTGGGGGAAGGTAAGCTCATGTATGCACTATAGAAATTGGCATGGAGATTCTGTAAAAGTCTAAAGCTAGAACTTCCACTTGACCCAACATATCCTTCCCTTGTATTTTTCAGAATAAGCTAAAAATAATTTCATATTACCATGTTATATACATACACATATTTATAGTGGTAGGATTCACACTATCTAACTGTTGGAAAGAACTAAAAATAGTGAAACATAATGAATTACTACATTTCCATAAATAAAGATAAACAAGTTATAGGTAGGAAAATGGGTGCACAGTGAGACCATAATCTTAAATTAAAAAATAAAAAAATCAGACACACAAGATGAAAGTTGCATGGCTTCTCTTAAATGAGAAATCCAAAATATAAAGTTAAAATTGAAAGATGATAGAAAGTAGGTATCATTCTTCTAATGTGAAGGGGGTCAAGGCATAGAGGTAGAGGGACAGGAGGGAAAAGACATGGGCAAATAATTTAGATGTGTTTTGTCCATGCAACAAAGCCTTCCCAGGAAGTGTAACAATTCTGTAATGCTTCCATGTGCAAATAAAAAAATGAACTCTGAAAAAAATATGGGAAAGTTCAGCTGCGTCCTTATAATTTCCCATACAAATTAATAAGGGAGAGAGCAAATGAAAATATTCTAAATGCAGAAGCAGAAAGCAAAGTCACATAGGGCAAGTGGACAAAGGATCAGTATTGCCAGGCTGTACTCAGGGCTTACTTGGTAAGTCTATGCCAAACATTTCTCAGGGGGTTGTTACTAGGATAAATGCAATGTTTCATCAAAAAAAAGTCAACAATGGATAGAAAAACAGAAATATTAAAAGATCAGTAAAGATCTTGTTGTATCCCAGGCCAAGAGACACAAAGTATGGGCAAAGAAACACAACACTTATTCTCTAAGAGAAAGTTTTCACCCAGTGGTTTGATGGGCATAAGATCCAAGCAAACTCAAAATTCATGAACTCAAAAAGTGGACTATTTGATTAAACACGCTTTTTATCTCAGTATTTAGCACTTTGGCAGATAGGACCAGACTTTAAATAGCAAAGTTAATTTTACAGGAAGAGCTGCAGTTCTAGAAAGTAGAATTTCTTGAGCGAAGAAAAGTTGGAAGTCTGACTAGACTCTGCAAGATCATACCATTAAAGTATAAGAATTTCAGCCGGATATAGAAAGGAAAATCCTCTGAAATATGTTTATCAGCAAATGACCTGATCAACTATGATCCATCAAGGCAGATCATGCTTTCTAAGTCAGTATATCCTAGGAAGCAAGTTTAAATGGGATTTGAGATTACAGCCTATTTTTATTAAAGTTGTTTCATAACTCAGGGAATGAAAATATAATGTCCAAAATGTTGCACCTTTTAAATCTTCATAGGTTATCTTATTTAAAACAGAAAACTTTCTTATTTCGGGCTCCTTTATAAACAGCTTATACTACTAAAGTTGAACAGCAAAGCTGACAGTTTTTAAACTCCCTTCTTAAGGTTATTTGCCATTTTTAGAGTACTGAATGTTTCCTATCACAAACTTGATCTGTCTAAGGCAGCTTAAGGGATGGCCTCATCGGCTACCAGACAGATAATGTAATAGACCCGCTCAAGACAAGAGAGTCAATGAGAACCATAGCACAAAGCGCACTGAAAATGTATAGGGCTCTACCTGTAACATTAGGAAGATGCATTTGTTTTTATAGAATCATCAGCTCAAAACCTTCTTCTTTGGGCAATGTAGCTAGAAAATGATCCCAGCTTTGGGAAAAACACAGATGAAGTTACATTTCCTAAATGCTTTGAATGGCCTTAAATGTGAATCTTGAACACATCATTTTGCAGTTCTATTAATTAGTTTTACATATTTAAACAGTAGATGCAAATTTATGTAAATAGATATTCTTTCTTTATATAAATATGTATACTCTAGATTTCTTGAAAGGAGTACTATTTCAAGGTTGTGTTTTTGCTTTTGTTTTTAAGTTCAGAGAAGCTTTCATTTTACTTTTTTAATAATGGGGGATTACCTTTAATATTTTAAAGTAACCCCATAATGACTGATTTTAGGCTCTTTAATAATTTTCATAAGAAACATCTTTCAGTCTATGTTTTTCTCAGTCTTGTTTGGAATTTGATGTGCTGTTTTTATTAACTGGTTTTGCTCATCTATTTTCCAGATTTCTAACAGGAAGAAAGATGATATTAGAAAGTTCAACTAAGATCAGAGAGAGCAGAGCGCTTATATTTCCTTATTATTTGGGAGCTTAAAGAGTCTTATAATTTTTTCCCACAAAGTCTTTATTGGTATACTAAACAAAATCTTGTCAAGTAATTAAGATAAGATGAGTTCAATAGAATTGTACAAAGAAATGTCCTTTATTAGGAAAATTCTGATTTGTGCCTCTGTCGTATGTACTGTAATAAAGTAATAGTTCATTATGGTGGATTGCCAGCTGGTGGCCAGCTTCTAATATCCAGCTCAATTGAACTGGTGTGGTCCTGGGTGTGGGAGGCCACCTGAGGATTGTGGCCAGCAGCATAAGAGGCAGAACTGGAGAAGAAAGGTTGTTGGAAAGCTGTTAGTTGCTGGGTTTTCTTGGCTCTTCTGCTGGATGACGCTGTCATACTGGCTTTGCTGATCAGCAGATTCAGGTTGTTGGAGTCAGAGGAGGAACTCAGGACCTGTTGTCACTGAGAATGGCTACGGTTCACTTTAGGGGAGCCCTAGCCTCTGCTTTGAGCCTCACTTCCTGACTCTGGAGGGGAATACACAGCTCAGTCTCCTAGAGAAGCCTGTCACACCATCTTTCCTGATGGGACCCTGACTTTTCTCAACCTCAGAAGAGCCCAGGACTTCGCTGTTGCTCAGCATGGCTGTGGTATTTGTATTTGCAGGGAGCTATGGTTGCAACTTGAACATTGCTTCCAGGCTCCAGTCCAGAGTCCCCAGCCTGCTAACACAGATCCTCTGTACTGATGCCACAGACTTCCTAGCTTCCACCACTGACCTCTGGACCTTCACCATGCAGATGGGTGGAAAAGGCCTGCATGAGACATTGTCCTGGGTTCTGGGCCTCCAGCTGGGCTTGTGGGAGGCATCAGTATGGGATCTAGGTAGTTAGCTGGACTCATGCAGAATATTGTCATGAGATGCAGGCCCTGAGCTGCATTCTTTGGTCTTTGGTGTACAAAGAGATTTCCTACACTCTCTTTTTGTATTTGATTCTTTGGGAGATTATTACAAAAAATCTCATAAAATATGTGTCCTGTGCTCTATTGCTCCCCTTGCAAAACCCCCAAGCCGCAACACTCATGCACAAACCTCTTTTGTTCTTGTGTTCTTGTTGTTCTAGAAATAGAACCCAGGACCATCCCATTGACTACATCCCCAGATTGTATTTATTTATTTTCAAACAAAGTGACCTTACATTCCTAGGCTGGTCTTAAATTCATAATATTCCTGCATTCACCTCCTAGAATCTTGAGATGACAGGCGGTTATCACCACCACTTGGAAAACACAGTTTATTTTTTGTAAATATATTACATGGGAAATCTAAGATAGTGTCTTAGGTCATGTTGACAGCAATCATTTGATTCTTGGTTAGAGTGAGAAATTAGAGCTTATTGAGTTTTAACTATGATTGGAAGGATCTGTAATGCTCATGACAGAAAAATATGTTAAATATACACACAGACACATAAATCATAGAATGGCCTGTCAAAATTTTGCATATAATTAGTTTTGGTATGAAATATATAATCAAAAATACTACACAGCATAAATTCAGCAACAGCAGCAGCAATAATCTTCATGCCCTGGGATTGGTCAGGAGTTGTGTCTTAGTTACTCTTCTCTCGTTGCTAGGACAAATACCTGACACTCAAAATGAGGGAAGGAAAGGTTTATTTAGCTCACAGTTACTGGAGGTTTCAGTCCATATTTAGCTGGCTCCAAGGCAGAGGCACAGGGCAGAAAACAACCTTTAGTGGTGGCAGGCAAAGAGCAAGAGTGAAGGGAGAGCTAGCAGAAGCTCAAGCAGCTAATTTCTCTTCCTGCCTTTGGTTGAAATGCAAATCACCTGCCCCAGGCAGCTACAGCACCCACACCCACAATAACCACTCAGAAATTCCAGAAGCTGCTCCGTGAATGCATGAGGCTTTTTTTTGGGGGGGGCACCTGTACACAAAACAACAGATTGCAAATGACAATTATGTCCTTCTCCCTGTGGATTTATTTTATCGCTTTCTGTTACATTCTCGGCAGCATTTGAGTGAATATTTTCTCGTATCATACCTTAGCTTCTAACTGCAAAGAACTGTGTTTCTCTCTTCATACAATTAGTGTGTTTCCTGTTACTGCATTTCTACTATCTCTTCCATTGCAGATTTCCAGAACAGAATCACATTTGCCTAAAACAGAATTAAAATAATGTTGGTTTCAGCCATTGTTTTAATAGTAGGGGCTGGTTCTTTTAGGGTTTTGGGACTTCATTAACAAAAACATTCTACCATTCTTGAAAATAAGCAAAGATTGCTGTGTATGCACCGTGATATCTAATGCAGTCCTTCATGAGCACGTGCAGGGATAAATGCTTTGGCAGGTTTCCGAGTTGGCCTTTGCTGTTTTACTTGTACAACAGAAACCATGCGCAGTGACATTGCACATTATTGTGTCTATTACTGTCCATTACATAACACAATCTGAAAATTGATGGTTTTAATGACTGGTGGATGGCAGTGTAGAAGTGATTTTGAAATTTAATCAGTGTGTTATAATGCCCACATATAAAAAAGAAAATGTTCCTTTTGATAACTATATGAACCTCAATAATTAAAAACTTTTAAGACCAGGTATTACATTTCTCATTCTAGTTAATTAAAACTTCATTGAAATACCTAAAACATACAAACTTTATGTTACATTTTATGTATATTCTTAGAACCTTGTAAGAACTTTTTGTTTGCACTCAATTTCTTCCCCAATGCCCCAAATTATACATTCTTGAATTCTCATTTATATAGGAATGAATTTTTCTTTTGGAGAAATTCACATATTGTAAACAGATCTTACCTAAGCCTAAATATCTCAGCTCCTCCTCCTTGCACTGACTGTACTTTACCAGATCACACGGCAGATGAAATGACTGCTAGCATGTTGGTGTTTCCCCGCTGCAAAATTTCCCAACGAGGGGCCCGGTGGGATGGCTCAGTGGTCTAAAGCGCCTGCTTGGGAAAGCTTAGGCGGCTTCAGGGACCGCGGTTTGATCCCCGGCACCACATGCTGCGCCAGCCCTGCCCTCAGGGCATGCTGAGCCAGCCATAAAAATGAGTGAATAAACAAACAAGGGTTCTGAGACAAGAATAAAAAATAATAAATAAAATAAAAAAAAAAAACAATTTCCCATCGACTTACACATATCAGTACACTATATACCTGTATTAACTTAAATAGTGGTAAACTATAACATGTAGACTGGCCTGTCTATATACCTTAAAGATCTTTCACTTATTTTACATTCAAAACTGTTGCATAAGAATGTGTGATGGTTTATCTAGGTATTCATACATAAAGAGACATTTAAGTTTCTTTCAGTGGTTCCTAATTATAAACAGCACTAGAATGAACACAGTAGGAAATACTTTCTTGTCCATAATTATATACTGTAGGTCACAGTCAAGAGTTGGACTGTTAGTATAATTTGAATTTTTTTCAAAAAAATGTATTTGTTATATTGTCTCACTATGCAGCTCAGACTCCTCCTGATCCTCCATCTTGGACTTAGACTCTCAGCCTCCTCCGTGCTGGGATTGCAGGCCTGTGTCACCATGCCTGGTTTCAGGGCCAGCATGGTGCACCCAGAGTTGCAGGGCAGCATGGTATGCAGAGTACTAGGGATGGAACTTGTTTCCCTGTGCTTGCCAGCCAGATGCTTAGACTACCAAGCTATCTCCCTAGTCAAAAAATTTGAAATTTGATTTATTTATTTTTTTATCTATTTATTTATTTACTGTAGTTATGACAGGGTCTACAGGGTCTTGTACATAGATCAGAGTGGTACTGATCATCCTGTTTTCAGCCTCCCAAGCTCTGGGACTACAAGCACAATCCACCACGCATGATCTCAATCACCATCTCAGTGCAGGCAAGACTGGTACCACACTCCGGGGATTGGAACCCCTGTCACTGCTCTCTGCCTAAGTAGGCTCTTCAGTCTGCTGAACTGTCAGGCAAGCACTCAAAATTTTGAAATTTTAAATAAACAAATATAGTTTTAAAAAGACTTTCAGAAAGACTCACATTTTTACATTCGTATAGCAGTTACCTCACTAAGAAATACTGACAAGAATCCCAAACTCTTCTTTGGGATGGTTTAATGATGTATTTTTCAAATGTGAGTTCTTGAAATTCATCAAAGAAGAATAAAACAGTGCTCAGAAAAAATACCTCTAAAATATATCTGAGTGTCTCTACATATGTCTACATAAAACATTATAAATATTTTTGATAGTTTTATGAAAATTTTATGAGCTAACTTTAAGTGTAACTCAGCTAATATTGATAAGAAATATTTTTAAACCATACTGAACATTGTACTTTTTTTCTCACACTAACCTCTATCAGGAACATTGTGTCTTCATCTCTCCAGATTCTTATCATAAAATAAGCACAAGTTGTCTGAGAGCTGTTTCTCACCGTTTAGGAGAGTGGGTTTCCAAGTTCTAGTCCCAGGCTAATGCATTCTGGGTAATGCAAATTTACTGATTCATAGATTGAGACTTGTGACTGTGTCTTCACCCAAAATGGGAAGCTACCCCATGGGCCTATTTACAAGAGCATTAATCTCATTCGCTACAGTTTGGCAGAGCAAAGTTCCTCCCTTCATGAATGAAGGAGAGACCAAGAGGAAGGACCTGGTGCTGTCTTCCCTCTATAGAAGATGAAACCTTTGGTTGGACCTTGAGGAACACATCTAATCCAAATACAGCAGCACTCACAGGAATTTACCCCAACTAGTATCTACTCTCCCTTTCAGATTTGATGTAACTTACTCCTTGCTTTTAGGGTCATTTTCCTGTCTTTTCTTAGACAAGCTGAATGCTCTTTTTTTGTTTTTTCTTGGTACTAAAAATTGAACTCCGGATCTTGTGCTTGCTGGGCAGGTGCTGTGCCACTGAGCTGCATCTCCAGCTTGCATGTTATTTATTCTGATTTTCCATTTGATTCCTTTGAGTGGCATTGCCTTCTTATTCTAACCTCTCCTAAAATTTCTCAAATATCAAATGTTAATTAGTATCTACAACTGTTTACTAGGAAGACAAGATTTAGAGGATGCTTTCACTTAGTTTGGCTAAGACCATGGTGTGCATTAGCTAGGAATTTCATTTCACATCTTTTAAAATTTTGTCTTTGCATTTAATCCTTATTTACCTTAAAATACAGAGCCACAGTCTCTTTACAACCCGTTTCGGCTATTGTGTTCATGGATGAGTACATAAATTCATTGAGGTAAGCCATAGGCATTCATTTCTCGTCTCTTCTACTGCATTTTTTGGAACATATTCAAGTTTTGTAGTATTAACTACATTTCTGATGAGTCTTAGGTTTTCAAACTTAAAAATTAAGACACATAAATCTCTGTGCAAATTGCTTGCTCTAACAGAAGTCTAAAACAAATTGCCAGAAATGCTGCACACTCTCACAAATTATGGAATTGCAAATTGGACAGCTGATCCTCACCATCCCACTTAAGACAACTGAAAAGTTTCTATTGCCTTAGAAACTAGAGTAGCTTATTACCCCAGGGCATAGTCTAGCTCTTTTACTTACCTATTTTTTTCTTTTGCTTTGGCCTAGGCCTAACATCATAGGTTCATGAACAAAATAGAAATTGGTATAGATATTTTAAGTAAAGAAATAATTAGGGCACAACTTTGTTGAAAAGATGAAGTAATATTATTCCAGAAGCTATGGGCCCTAATATCTACATCTATACTCCTCCGCATTTAAAGATTATAGAATTCACATCTGTCTGTCTCTTGGCTGTTAGGATCTAATCTGGGCTTTTCTATGACAGAAACAAATTGAAAGCCCTCTCCATACAATTTCCTATGAATGTGTCTTACTGACAAGATTTAAATCACATGATTTTTATCATCCAAGAAATGCAGTTTGTCAAATTCTAGATTCTGAAATGCAGGCAAATACAAAAAGTACTAAATCACCAAGGAAAATCTCTTTCCTCCAAAAGGTAGAGAAAATATAGTTCCATGGATTAAAATGCCTGCTCAGGCAGATATAGGGGCCAGGTTTCAATTCTTTTCAGGCCATGTTATCCCCACCCCACAGGGAAGGTTATACTATGGTTGAGACTGGCCGTGGTGGCACACTCCTGTAATCCAACCTCTTTGGAGGCTGAGAACGGGAGGATCAGTATGAGTCTGATCTATGCAGTGAGACCCTGTAGACCCTGTACTAAAACAAACAAGCAAACAAACAAACATACAAACGAACTTTAAAAAGATGGCCAGGGAAATAGCTCAGGGGAATAAGTGCTTGCCTGGTAAGCATGAGCTCCTGAGTTCTATCCCTGGTACCACTAAACAGAAAAACAAGGTAAAGGGCATAGATTTTCATACTTCTTCCAGTTCTCCTTATGATAGTCCTTCTTTACACGCATTTATTTTTAATTTTTAAAAATCTTTTGTTTATTAATTCATTCGGTGCAGGTGCTGGCCATGCAGCTAAGACTTGTATTGATCCTACTGGCTCTGCCACCCCAGCACTGGGATTACAGGCAGGTACCACCACACCCAGTTTTTTTTTTTTTTTTTTGTCTTTTTGAGACAGGGTCTAACTATGCAGTTCAGCCTGGCCTTGAGCTCACTTTTGTAGCCCAGGCCACTCTTGAACTTGCACCAATCCTCCTGCCTTAGCCTCCCGAGTGCTGGGATTACTGGTGTGCACCACCACCCCTGGCTGCCACGCCCAGGTTTGGTGGCTGGCACAGCAAGGGTCAGCATGATGTGTAATACTGGAGCTTGAACCTAGTGTCCTTATGCTTATCAGACAGGCATTTTGCATCCATATTAAAGGACACTTCTTTCATTAACTCGCGTTATCTCTATGATGTGATACTAACTCAATATCCTTTGAACTCTACACTGACACATGCATCTCATATATTTAGCTTTTTTTCTATGATAGTAGTTTTTCTAGCTTCTTAACTTTCCTTTTTTTTAGCTATAGAAATTTACTCTTTTTAGCTATATTAATTTTAGTAAGAAAGAAATAACAACAAGACAGTTTCCAAACGTGTTATAGGGCAGATACAATAATTAATACATAGGATATTATTGTCTTCATAGTAGTTGCTCAGAGTAAAAGATGCAGACAGATAACTTTTGTAAACACTGTTAGTACAAATATTTCTTCTCATTGAACTAAGGGAAATTAGTTGTATGTATAGAGCAAGAGTCAATAATAGTAGTGGGTTATCAGCATAATTGGCGATGTTGGAAGCTGTTGACTTGGAATATTAATAAAACCAAAATATTGATTTTACTTTTTATATCTGTTTTTAAACTTTTCTGCTGGATGGTGAAGACCGAGTTAAAGCAATACCTACATAACAAAAAATGTAACTTTTGTATCTGGCAAGGTCAGTCAAATCCCCTCAGAATTTATCCTGGAACCATGTGTAGCACATTGTGGATTCTTTGTCAGTGTCAACCATCTGGATGAGTCACGGCCATTGTTATAGGGTAATAGGATCACTAAGCTTCCCTTCTGGAGGGCTGACAACTTAAGTTTGCAGACCAAAAAATCAGAGGAAAATAAGGACTACAAAGACAGCCAATATTTTGGCCCTTGCCCTTCAAGGTCAGTGAGGACTCAGGACATAAGAGAACCTATGTTGCAACATTCTATAACTCAGTAGTGTCCCAAATTTTCTGTCCTAAGAGATTATAGGGCCACAGAGGAAAAGGATTGATAAACTCCTTGACAATGCCTCACTGAAGGAAAGACTGTGACTTTCTCTTTTTTGAGAACCTAACTGAGATGATTCACAAACTACATCTATCAAGCCAAATTGTTCCACTAAGAATCCAAATTTTTATGGCATTTTGCAAAGGTGCTTATCACTGACAAGATCTAAAGATTAACAAGACTCCAAAAATTAACCACATAAAGATTGTTTAACTAGAGATAGCATATTTTCAGTATTTTGTGAAGGAAACTGTTACATGGGCAGGATCTAGTGACACAAAATCAGAAGTCAGAGAAATTAGTCACTCTTCATTTTCAACTATGAGAAGTTTCTATAGGTCTCTGAGACATCTTTTCTATCTAAATTACCAAAAACAACTAATTGGAGGTGAATGAAATAAAACACATAAGGGATTAGACAAATTAACTCACAACTTGGTCACCACTTGTAAAACCTTAGCACTATGTTTTAAGCTGTATTTCTTAGTATGTGTCAGGCATGAACAGAACCAGCCTGATATCATTACCTCAATTAGACTTCTGAACAGCTCTGTAATGTCAGTTGTACAATACTATCATTTGATAGAAAAACAAACCTTGGAGAGCTCAACATATTTGCAAAATTCCAGAGGACACTGGTGGTAGAGTCATGGTACAATCACATTTCTAATGACCATAGATGTTTAATCATTACCCTATAAATCAGAGTACTAGTCCTTCATCTCCAATTAGCATAGATAGACAACAGAAAATTAATTTAAATATAGTATTAAATGGGAACCATAAAGACATACTTATTGTTCTTAAAACTTAAATTGCATACCTATTTCTATAATTTTTAATAAAAACTTTACATCAGTCTCTTTGTCTTGAAACACAGAAATGTTATTCTTATACAGTTTTTGGCTTTGATTTATTTAATTTGCAATAAAAGTTGTGCAAGTACACGTTTATCGTTGCACAGAATTTCCACTTGGTTGTCCCACAGAACTTTCTGAGTTGATGGATGTTGTAGTTGATTTCTAACTGATGGCCAACTTATTACACCCTGCTGAACTAAACTGTCACGGTAGTCATACAGGAGGCCTACCTGAGGGGTGTTGGCAGAACAGAAAAAACTGCCAGAACACTGTTTGGATGCTGTTTGAAGAAGCTGTTTGAAGCTGCTATTTCTCTCGGGCTGCCCTGCTCAAGAACCTTATCATGCTGGCTTTCCGAGCAAACTGGAGGAGCTTTCATCCTCATCTTGAACAAGACTCCCAGCTCTGGAGGGGAAGATGGTGCACTGCTCAGGCTCAGGAAGAAGCTTGTCTCTTTGGCTTTTCTGATAGGATTTCAGATTTCCTTATCTCTGGAGGAGCTCAGCACCTCACTGTTCTGAGGATGGCAAGGCTGTGGTACTTTGCGGGGAGCTCTGTCACTTGCTTTGAGCATTGCTTCCTGGCCCTAGTTCAGATTCCTCAGTCTGCTAGCACAGATCCTTCATCCCTTTGGCATGGACTTCCTAGCTTCTGCCACTGACCTTTAGGCCTTTCTAGCACAGATCCATAAAACAGACCTGAGCGAGACTTTGTTGTGGGCTTTAGGCCTCCAGTTAAAATTGTGAGAGATGTTGTTATGAGCTCTAGGCTTCCATCTGTATTCTTAATGTGTGGGGAGGTTTTCTGCTCTTGTTGTATATAATTCTCTGAGTGATTTATTACAAAATATTACAAATTATGCCCTGTGATGTTTCGTTGTACAGTTTTTGGTGTTGATCTTGCAAGAACCTTGCAAGAACCCAAAGACATGATAGATGTGTCTTCCATCTGTGCTCTTCAACTTAGTACACATTAGCTGTCTATAGCCATACACAACAGCAAATTGGGAAGTGAACTTTTAAGTTTTATTGCAATTAACTTGAGTTTATCAAGAGCAGAATAAGACTAGTACAGCACAGCTATAGATCTACATATCCTGAATTCACCTTTAGCAAATAGTTTGTCTTTTCATGGAACAAGGAGTACGCTTGATGTTGGATAGGTGGGTCAAACACTGAGTACATATGGCAGCCTTATTACACTGCAGTTATTATTCAATGCACAGCCTCAGCAAATATCAAATTTAAAAATGTCTAGATGAAGTATTCTAAAATAAGTTAGCATGCTCGTATAAACATTTTCCTATCCCTTAAAGTAAGTTCGCATACAATAAAGCTGATAAACAGCTTGAATTGGCAGTATTACAAAAAAAAAAAAAATGAGACCCAACTTTCTACACTCTCTTAACATGGCTGATCTCTCTGCTGTGGATTCTTCATCTGAAAAATATGTTACACAAACCACTGGCACCTTCCATGAAGCCATGCTGATACGAAAGAGAAAAATCCCGTTGATGGGCTCCATGAAAACTGTCCCAAAGCTGCCCGCTGTGCAGCTGGGACGAAACGACCGGCTCCAAATGAAAGCCAGGCAGCTCTTTCCCTCCATCCTTAAAGTGGCCTCCCTCTCCGCTCCCACACCTGCAGAAACAGGTGAAGCCAGGTTATAAAAGGCAGTTTGATTGGTTCCATGCCAGATCAAAGTACAGTGGATATTTGAAAACAGAAAATGTCTGGAAAGTAAGATTCTTAAATGAATGTGGCCCTGGGGGCAGGAATAACAGATGTGCTGACAATTTCTGAATATTTTACTGTAAACACTCTTCTTGTTCTGTTAAATAGGGAATTGTGAAGCACCAGAACTGCAGCACAGTACCAGGAGCTCAGTTGGAGCAACCTGAGTAAACTAAAATTCTCTGACAAGTAAGAGCAGGAGAGTGTGTCTACTCAACTGAATCTGTTTACTTAAAAAAAAAAAAAAAAAAAAGCAGTGCTTATGAATACACAGAAAGATGGACACATTCACTAAGTTTAAACCAAAATTTAAACCAAAATTATTCAATACATATCAAGTCATTTCTGTGGTATACACACGTATGGGTAATTAGAATGGGGAGATTATTTTTGGTGGCGTGTTGACTTTTTATCATTTATTATACTTTCTGAGTAGCAAATTTCACAAAGCTTGAAAAAGTGGAATGGCTACCATGTACTTCAGGCTAAGACCAGGTAGGACTTTTGGTTTTCTATAGATGTGAGCAATACCTTGTGCTTTACATCTAGGACTGTGTATCAATCACTAAGCCCTAACGAGTGTCCTGACTGGCATTTGTATCGTAACACCTCTTCTTCACTAATACATATCACACCTGAATGTGAACTCTGTGTAACCAGGAATGTTGTTTTATTAGATTTATTTATGCCCACTAGAGTACTACTCTGCTATCAAGAAAGATATAGCTGAATTGTTTATTAGAACAGTAGGTGCACATTGAGATGGTAATGTTACCGTTAGCATAGCAGATGCAAAACTTTAACCATCACATGTTTTCTCTTACACAGGAAATGCAGATTATGAATAAAGAACAAAATAAATGGTAGATAATATGAGTAGGGAGACAGAACATTCTCATGTAGGAGGGAAATTGAGAGAAGTGGAGGAGAGAGAAGATAAACAGAGGAGCGAGGCTGTATCGTGCATACTCACCAACTCCATACAAAGCACGTCAACATGAGCTAATTAACACCACTGAATGTAATTCAGTTTTTCTGACAGAGAAGTTTGCTAGACTGAACTAGCAACATCGAGAAGGTCAAAAGAAGTCTTTTTGCAACATGCATGAAATGGATCATAATGGATTCAAAGAAAACAGCACAGACCATTACGCCCTTAAAATTAACAGGCTCATCGAAATCTTTTAACCTTTGGACATCACATGAATTTGAATGAATTTGAATAAATACAATGAAATTCAACCCAAAGCTCAGTACATTTACTAAAAAAGACTGTGGCATACAATTTTTTTTTTTTTTTTTAACAAAGCAGTACTCATTTGTTCTGTTCTTGAAGATGAGAAATGATTGAATTGATCAACAATGAACAATATTTCCCAGGGGTGACAGTAACCAAGTGGCCTTTTACCATCAATCGTAGTTTTCTACATACACTATTGCTGGGAGAAATGCGGTAACTTATGAAGAAAATACAGCATCTGGATATTGAAATCAGAGCTGGAGTTGTTGAAAAAGCAGAACCAAACCGCAATGTCACCATCACACACTGCAGTAACAGGATTGAATTTTGAATAATCTACTATTTATTAATTTGCATGACAATCTCTTCTGAATGGAGATTTTATTTTCTTTTTTTCAAATCTGCGATTGACTAGCTAAAAGACAAACTCTAGAGGGCTACACACCATCAAGGAAATAGTACAGTGGATTTTAATATATACAATAGAGGGCTAGGGAGAGAGCTCAGAAGCTTAAGCACCTGCTTGAAAAGTGCAAGGTCCTGAATTCAATCCCTGGTACCTAATAGCAATAGTGCGGTAGAAAAATAACTCTTTCTAGACCATCACATTTCCTTCATTTCAAATTCAATGCCAACCCAGCCTCATTGCTTCGCAGTGCTTAGAATATATTTTTTTAATTTTATTGGTAAAACTATTATTCTTTGCGGGTTTACCTAAATAAACTTCTAGTCAAAAGCCCATCCTCTAAACTTAATGAAAGCAATGCAACTCTTTCTAAATAAAGATTTAATTACTTATTCTCTGCCAAAACTTGTCTAATATGAAAAAAAAAAGCTTTATAATTCATAACAATGACAGAAACACCCAAGTATATACTTTACCCAGGTAATTTTCTAAGAGTAAGTTATAACACTCATTGCTTTTGTGTGTTTTCTGTTTCTGTTCTATTTTATTTAAAATAGAAGTTTCACAGATTGATAAATTACATGTGACAGTAGGATTTTATTTATTGCTTGGGAACACTTAATCTTTATTTGAAAGATCTATATGTTTAGGGTCTTCATATTATCATCTGGGTATGTTCATAAGAAAGCACTTTTTCATAGTGTTTTGGTCAATTCATGATACATGATGTCATGATGTAAAAATTTAACAACATTTCTTAAATTGCTATTTATTTTTGTAAACTGATACCAAAGAAACATTTGTGCATGTGGGTTGTAAAGAAAACAACATTTGTCCACTGGAAATGATTTTCTATTTATTTAGTATCAAAACTATATATAGTTCCGCGAGTAAATAATGTTTATGAAACAAGGGTGAATTCAAACCAAAGATGGACAAAATATTAAACATATCACTAACCTCACAATATACTTTTTGAAAAAATTTCAAGGTAATGAAGCATACTTTATGACATTTTTACCTGATCCTGCCATGCCCAACCCAAGTTGTTAAAATATAATCATTGAATCTATCCAACTGTGTGTAAGAGGGTAAAAGATCAGGTAGGAAATGTAAGCTGACAGTTCTGTAGTAAAAATGAACCTATGAATAATGGATTTACCTAGCCTGGTGTTAGACAAAAAGAAAACAATGCAAAGAAAGTTTCATTTTTTTTTTTTTTAAGGGGACGGTGGCAAGAAAAAAGTTGCCTTCTATGAAAAATATTAATTAGCCATAGTTATGGTCTGAAATTTTCTAATATAATTGGAGAGAAAGATTAGCAGCATTATGCTAACAACTGCCACTGAAATAGTGGAAAATGTGGATCCAAGTGATTGGGAAGGAAACAGACTCATTTGTAGCCACACTGTAATGAAACTAATAAAGTTTTGATGGCTATTATTGAATTATAGGCCATTTATTAAATTGCAGGAATATGTTTCAAAGCCTACACAGTGCACTTCATGTTCTAGCCCTATGTATATAATGACCACTTTTTCCTCTATAACTTTCATTTTGAAGCCCCAGGGGAGAAGTGACCGAGTGGGAACCAGATGCCTCATTGACATTATAGAGTAGGTAAATTGCAGCTTGCAGCAGTAGTTCTGCTTGAGCTTATGCAGTTGTCACTTTAATTCAACACATTAGAAACCATGTTTTTAGGTGCCCGATTCTGTGCAGGATAGATTAAATTAGAATGGAGAAAGAAACTCTATCAATAATGTATATTCACATACAAACTCTAGGCTACCATTTGGGCAGGAAAGTCGAATTTGTTGTTAGAATTTTTCTATTACTTCATGGTATAGGTCATTTTTGCTTTTATTACTATTGGTTCACATTGGTTGGTTTTGAAATAGCTAGGACACTGATGCAGAGTTTGATTTCATGAGACAAAAATCTCAGTCTGCTTTTCAATGTTTTGACTAATAATAGATTGGCATTTTCTTATTTATAAATATAGTTGACTCTTATGAATTCAAACATCATCCAACAAGTATTTATCTACTCTATAAGAAATGACCACATTGGACAGAGAGGTTGATTTTTGAATGGGACGGGCATGATCTTGAACTTTAGGAAGCCAAGAGCTCTGTATGTAAAGCCTGATATCGAGTACATACAGGCTGAAAGCTCAAGCTCTTCACTGAATGGATTGCTTTTTTCTTAAAAATGTTGGTTCCATAAAGACATAAACTGTAAGTAAGAATGTTTAAGCCAGAAGAATTTTAAACTCTGGAATGGTCTAAATTTTATATTATTTTAACCAAAGTATATGAAAATACATTCAATGCGTGTACTGAACGTTACGGAGAACACATAATGGGATACTTCTTTTAAGTTTGCAAAACCTCATTTAGACCTAGTAACTATTTGAAGATCAAATTACTGAGCTTAACAACAGTTACCATTAAGCTTATGATTGCTATATTTTGGTGAAACTTGTTTTCTATTTCTTTCTTAACCTCTTTTAGTTCCCTCTTTCAGTAGGTTCTTGCTTTCATTTGTCCCTATCTTTATTTCTTCAGACATTACCATAAAGCCAGGACTTAGAAACAATATAATATTTTTTTCTCCCAGTTCTGGAGGTTATGCTCAAGATTTGGTGTGGTAATAACCCACTGCTGAGCTCACGGATATTCTTCTGTGTTATCACGCAGCGGCAAAAGGAAGGCACCCTCTGAGATTTTCTTCACAAAAGTAGTAATTATTCACCCACCCGCTTTAGATGGGCATGGGGACATACACCCGCAATCTTGGCTCCCTGGGAAGCAGAGGCGAGAAGACAGCAACTTTAATCCCACCTGCACCTAGCAAAACAGTGTCTTAAAATACAAATAAAAGGAAGCTACGGATGTTCACAGGGCCACAACTAACAAGAAAAAAATAAGGAATAATGCTGTGTCGAACCCTCAAGGTATGCACAGTCTGGACAGGTCCTGAGTTCTAACAGTAGTATGTTGGGGATTAGGATTGAACAGAAAGTTCTGGAGGCACAAACAGTGCAGTCATAGTGCTCCCCAGTACTGAATCTCAGTGCCAGATAGTTGACTTTTCTGGAATTGTTTATTGTGTCCTTCGTACGTTTCAAGACTTCTAGAGGAGTCAAATTTTGGCCACTCTGCTAAAATACCTGAGGTCATCAGTTTCGAAGGGGAAAGGCTTACTTTGGTGTGTAGTCTCAGAGGGCTCAGTCTCCACTGGGTTGGTTACAGTGCTTCAGGCCTCACAGCTGCTCACATGGCACCAGCTAGGAAGCAAAGAAAAAGAAAGGAGGAAACCACTATCCCGTGTTCAATTTGGAGCATGCGTCCTCGGTGGCCAATACTTCCCACTAGGTCCCGTGTTGTAAAGTGCAGCCCCTTCTCTGTAGAAGCATCTACTCTGCATTGAGATTTTTCACACAAGGGCATTGGAGGGATGTTTAGCCACACCAAAGCATCGTGCTTGTCTATCAGGCTCTGACAACATTCAATTACCTCTCTCCTTAGTGCTCTGTGTACTCCTCTTAAATGGAATTTAACTGTTACGATCCTAGGGCTAACACCGTAACAAGAATGTTTCCCATGAAATAGTCTTAAAATTATTAGAGAAACAGACTTATAATGCATTTTACTATCTCCGTATTTTTGTGATTTTGGTCTGCACTATAATGACTAGTCACAGGGTAAGATCCGGTTACGACAGTCAGAAACAGGATTACAATCATTTTACTTCGAAGAACTGATAGATGTTTTCCTCGCACTCCCAGGAGTAGGCCACATCGTCTCCTGTGTAACAGCGCCTACTCAAAGGAGCTCAGCAAAGGAAGTTGTTGTGCTGGTGTTATAGTTTATGCCTAGTTGTCCCCCCAAAGCCTCATGCAGTCATGGGGTGGGGACTTCTATAGATTGAGACCTGACTCATGAGTTACTGGGATTATGTGATTTAGTACTGATCAAGAGTTTGAGACTTATCTGATGATGAAAATATGTAATATAACCATTGCTAAATTTGAACAATAAAAATAATTGAAACTCAAAAAAAAAAGAAAAAAAGAAAGAAAGAAAGAAAGAAAGAAAGAGAAGGAAGGAAGAAAGGAAGAGAAGGAAGAAAGAAAGAGAAAGAAAGAAAGAAAGAAAATTGTTATGTGGAAACATTGACTCAACTTGAATTTTCCTTCACAGATGATTTTTATTGTTCTTAACATAAAATTTCAATATCTTTATCAAAAAAAAAAAAAGAGTTTGAGACTTGATTCATGATCCCTAGGATTATGTGTTTTAAGTACTTCTGGGATTATGGGCATAGCCTAAGGCAGGTAGGCTAAGGCAGAGAGCCTGATGTAATTTAAAAAGAGAGACAGAGAGACAGAGAGACAGACTCATGCTGTTGCTCTCTGCTTCCTTGGTTGGTCAGTTGCTTCTGTCACCATTGTCCCTGTTCTGCCACCATGAACTGCTACTCTTTGTTATGTGCCTCTCTGCCTTGGAGCCAGCCAAGTATGGACTGAAACCTCCAATAACTGTGAGCTAAATAAACCTTTCCTTCCTTCATTTTGAGTGTCAGGTATTTGTCCCAGCAATGAGAGAAAAGTAACTAAGACAGCTGGGCAGAGGGCAGCTGAGGAAGGCAGAAGCAGAGTGCTCGAAGTGAATTGAATTCCCCTGCATTCGATCTGGTCACTTTGCTCAAAAGAATTAAAGCAAAGGGGACTTCTTACTGTGCCAGACAAAGTGTGTGCACTGGGGATCTGGCCATTACTTTTCTTTCTCCAGATATCTGAACCGTGGATAAACAATAACTTCTGGTGGTGTGAACTATTAGCATAAATGACTCTGCATTGGTTTGCTTTGTTGGGACTCAATTCCTGATCAAGGATCTGCTATATTCATACTTTAACACCAGGCTCAGTGATAGCCTACTATATGTATGCTACAGCAGACAAACACTCGTTGCCTGGCACGGTGTTGCATGCCTATCGTCCCAGCATTCAGGAGGCTGAGATGGGGGTCGTGGAGAGGTTGAGACCAGCCTGTGATACCGAGTGAGTTCAAGGCCAGCCTGAATTGCCGAGTGAACCTGTCTCCAAAAGACAAGCAAACAAAAACCCCTCTTCCGTGTGTCTTTACATATGACATTTTTACATTAAAACATTGTTTATACCATGTACTATCATTAAAATGGATGACTACTGTGGAATATTATTGTTGTCTATCAAGCAGTGACTTGGACAAATAGCATCCAATCTCTCTGTTCCATTCTAGCTTTCTGCCACACTAACAAGAAATTGGCTTTCTTCCGTGTACAGTTGTTAAAAAAAGAAAACATAGAAATTTCCATCTCACCTAGCTGCACCTTACGGGGTTTTTGTTTTATGTTTTTTGTTTTTCATGAAAGCTAAGACAGCACACTCCAGGCATACATGTACACCCATGTTTATAGCAGTAAAATTCACATTGCCTAAGCTGTGCAAAAAGCACAAATGCCCATTAGCAGACAAATGGATGAAGAGAATTTGATGTATTTGTACAATGCAATAATATTTAGCAATAAGGAAAACTGAAATCATATCATTTACAGGGAACTATATGGATAGTAAGTGCATTGAGACAGATGAAGTTGAATATAACATGCTTTGTCTTCTATTAGAACTCGATATGCGAGTTAATTAAAAGGTGAAATAAAGGACAGATGGTAAGAAATAGTGGGGCAGAAGTGTTGAGAAGAGTAAATCAGGACAAAATTGCCAATGAGTATTGAAGCTAGTGCGTGACAGCTTTCACAGTAGGTATTTCTGACGTGAATCTCCATGCTGGTTCACTTAAACTTTTCCATCTTGGGGATCAGTGAACCGCCAGATGCTTTGAGCTCCAGACCTTATAATCCATGTCTACTTAGTTGCTCTATGACAAGTCATTTAACCTCAGGTATGTGTGCATCGATTCTCAGGGGTGACACGCACATCATATTCCTCACTCAGACTTCCTTGTGAAGTTTATCAAACTCAGAGAAGAAATTGTGAACCGGAGGGTTTTGGAAACGGTCTCAGTTAAATGCATACAGTGAGTATTAATTATCAGTACAGAAATCGGTACTAAAGAGCAGAGTAATTTGTGAGAAGAAGGTACAGAGAAAAAGGAGAGATAATATATTAGAAAGCATAGGGCCCGCAAGATAGCTCAGCAGATTGAAGGGCCTACAAGCAGACACAGCTGCTAGGGATTCAATCCATGTCACCCGCATCCCGGGGATGCGCTGAGACTGCAATTGAGACTGGGTATGGAAGCAGGCGCCTGTAATCCCAGCTCTTAGGAGGCTGTAAACAGGCGGATCGCTACTAGTCCAATCTAGTAGTGACACCCTGAACACCCTGTATATCCTTCCCTAAAATACAAAAGAAAAGAAAAGAAACTAGAAAGTGAATTGCATATTTTTATTTTTAACGATTAACAGTAAACAGAAAGGAGGAAAGACATCAAACTACTACTTTTTCCTAATTAAAGAAGCCAATAATTCTGAAGCTATTCAAAGAAATTAATCAAGATAGTTTTCCAGTTTGAGAGAGTATGCCATAAAAGGAAGATGCTGCCTTTATTTTATCCAAAGCGTTGAGTGTAAATAAACAGACTTAATGCAATCAGAGGCTGCACAAAATTTTATGGTTAACTTTGTTGGATGCAAACGTCAAGAAAGAGTTCAACAAGGGATTGTAACTGTTTTTCCTGTGTCATGTTTGGAATTAAAAAAAGGTGGGAATGTAAACATAACTGCTTTAAGATGAAATAAGACCTCCATCAGCAAAAGATCAGAAGCAGAGAGGCATTATACTTCCTCCCTGGCTCTTTCAACAGAAGAGCAAAAGGACAGAACTCCCTGGGTCTCCAGTCCAGGATCTGCCACAGCCTGGAACTGGAGCAGGCCCAGCTGCAGGCTGGGAGGCCCAGGAGCGATCTGTCACGTATGCAGGTGCAGCACTTGAGGCTGAGAACTCAGCTGCCAAACCCTTGACAGACACTTGTCTCTGTTTGGCTCTGGGCTCAAATGACTTTCTCCACATTAATAACCCGAGAAGACAGGGTAGCAGCCACACAAGGTAAGATGTCCGCTACAGAGCTCTCGATCTTCACTGGACTCTAATATGGGTTTTTACTCATGATTCACTGCCCGGTAAGAACCACTGTTGCTATACACATCATTATTGAATTGGCAAAGGCTTATTAGGACTCCCCCTCTGAAAACAGGGAAGTGTCTTCTAAATTGAGTTGATAACTCCAAATAGCTAGGGTTGCATTTGAATTCAGAGAAGTTAGACATAGTAGTATGCCACAGACAAACTTTCTTGTTACAGGATATGTTTTATTACTTGTCAGTATTCTAATATTGACAGCTGGCATTCTTTGCCTCGCTACAGAGCTTTCAGGCTTGACCACTATCTCTTAGTGCCCCTTTCTTCAGACCTCAACATGGGCAAATGATAAAAAAACTATGCCTGCTAAATTGACGAGGGGAACGTGGCTCTTCATTGAGAACACATCACCTCGATATTGCTCATTCTATATTATCTTCCTTTATTGAAGGTCTGATGAGTAAGATAAGAAACTGCTGAGAGCATGTGCCAAAAATAACCAGCAAAGTATGCATGAGATATTGTATTTCTCAATATGTAAATAAATCTTGTCAGAGGTATGAAGTGAATCTTGGCAAATATTAGAACTTTGTTGGACAGTCTTCCACCAATCGCCAATCGTAATTTAGTGAGCTTTCTGTTGTGAATTATATGCTGTGAGCTCCACTTAGGCTTTTCCTAGCACATTCACAACAAATGTTATCATTTTCCCCATTTTTAGCCATTGTTGAGAAGAAATACGTTACACGCCTCTTTTTCTGCTTTAAGCATAGTCATGTCAGTTTCTAGAGGCCTCTACTTTTCTTCCTTATGCTCTGGTATTACCAGAACTTCTTCCCTGCATCATTTATGAAAGTTAAGGGAAGACAACATGAGCAGAAAAACAAAACTTTCCATTTTCTGTTGTTGCATCCATACTACTTGTGATTTTTCCCAACTTGAAAATGTAAGTAAAACTAAAGAACACAGAGGGCAATTTCAGGATTCTAATGACTCTTGGGAAAATCCTAGAGTTTTGCAAATGCTGAAACCAATGCACATGCATCAGTCAGGAATCCTCAGGAAGTGTCCTGCAAATGATGTCATAGCTATGAGTCTCAAAGTAAATAAGCTTTTGAAAGTTTATTTCAAAATTAAGAATTATTTTTACAGCTGATGCCATTTTAATTGCCACTTCACAATATGTTTGGAGAACTAATGTGAAATTAGGTTGTCACTTGAGATCTTTTTGTTTTGTATATATTTACTGGAATTATTTAACAAATTTTCAAAAAGGAAGAATAATAAATAAATACAGTGTTTGTTAAAATTTGATGCTGAATATAAATTTATCTTTTTTTTGCTTGTAAAACAATGCCAATTCAGTTGAGTTTTCAGTATTATTGACTCTGTGAGCTTGTGGGTTACTTCAGTTGTTTAAATCACCTGCTTGAGCAAACTCTGTCAGGCTCAGGGGATTGCAGTTCAATCCCCAATTCCCCAAACCACACCACAGCCACCCTTAAGGCAGCCTGAGCCAGCCATAAAAAAAGTCCTACATATTGCTGAATTTAAAAAATGCTGTAATGAACATTTTAGATTTTTTCTCCAATTTTTCCTACTTCATAAACTCTACTATGGTCCTCTAAAAGTTGCTGGGTACTCATTTTAAGTATCTAAGATACTAAATATTGTTTCTGATACTTTCATTGGCATGAAACATTTTAATATTTTTCCGTCAACCACTGATCAATGTGTTAAAACTTTTACTTTACCTTTGCTGATAAATTTATTAAGATACCAACAAATAAATAATTGCACTAAGAGCCCAACTGGACATGGTGACACGAACCTATAATTCCAAGACTTGAGAGGCTAAAAACCTGAGAGTCACTACAAGTCCGATCTGTGTGGTGAGACCCTCTAGACCCTGTAGACTTGTCTAAGTATATAAATAAACAAATAAATAAATAAATCTTTTGAAATAGAAAACACATTCCCTATGTATAATGTTCCTCACTGTTCTGACTTAGGTATTTATCGCTTCCTAGCTAAAATGTTAATTTTCATGTATGTCCTTTTTAAATTTTATGTATTTGCTCCAGTGTATTATTATGCATCTCATATTCATAACAATCCTCTTGTCTCAGCCTCCCCAGCACTGGAATTACAGATGTACTCCACCATGCCCAGACTCAGTCACCTGCTCAGCATGCTCAAGGTTGGGCCTGGCAGGTCGAGCAGTACTGGGGAAAGATCCCTGGTCCCTAGCTAGTCTAAGTAGGTGCTTATTCCATCATATATATCTTGATTAACATTTTGTGTTACATATATATATATATATATATATATATGAAATGGAGATAAGATACAAGTTTTTATTGTTGCATGATATGAATCAGCACTTACTACCATTCTTTGAACATATATTTTATATATTTGGTACAGGGTCTCACTATGCAGTTCAGACTCCTAGTGATCCTCCTGTTGCCTGTCTCCCCAGTGCCTGGATTACAGACATGCTTCACCATTCTGAGTCTCAGGGGCTGGCTCAGAGTTCCCAGGGGCGGGGCCTACACAGCATGTGGTATTGAGATTGAGTCCTTTACCCTGTGCTTACCTAAGCAGATGCTTAGCATGCTGAGATATCTTTCAAACCCTGTATATAGTATATTTTAAAAATATATTTTATTTCAAGGAAGTGTTAGCTTTGTGCTTTCACAGTTTCTAATACAATAAATGATATTTCTATCAGCATTGTTTAAATTTGAAATGGATTATTAACATAACTTAAATACTTGCATGATCTTGTTGAATTATTATAGTCTTCCTCTTTCATACCTGTCTCAAGACAAAGACGTTTGTTGTTGTTATTGGTCTCTTGACTGCTGTCAGGCCATATGGAAAAGGCCAATAAGAGAGGTTTTATTTTAAGACCAGCTCTGCCACATAGCATATTAACATACAGCAATCAATGATAAAAAAAAATAAAATAAAGAAATTGATGATTTTCTATACCTAGCACCTGTGAAAGCAACATTTTCTACTAAATAGAATCCTAAAATGTGTATGTTCTTGTTGACTTTACAGTTCATACCTACAGGAAAGGCATGAACATTTGGAAAAAAGAAAGAAGACATTATTTAAAACCAGAATGTGTTCCTTTCAAGCTATATGAAATGCATTTCAGAAACTTCTTGCAAAAGGAAGCTAAGTCAAATTCTAATAGGTTTTTTCAATGTATTAGCGAGAATATATTCCAAGAACTATGTACTTTACGTAGCTGAGGGATTGCAACTTCAGGAACATTTTAGTTACTTTCCTAAAGTATGTAGTTGGTTTTTCCCAGCATAATAACTTTTATGAATACAGAAAAGGAGATTTAGGGTCAAGTGGAGCAATGAGACCAAGAGGGAATGTTTCAGTAAGAATTCTGAAGTGTGAGGAACAGCTGGAATGTGCATTCCGCTGAGGCAACTCTTTGATGCAATTATTTGGCAAGAACTGCAAACCTCCTGAGAGAGAGAGAGAACACTGTAAATGTATGTAGAAAACATATAGCTCATCTGTCTCTAATTTACTTATTCAATGGGCCATGCAGACTCATACATGTATTGTGAAATTGGGTGTATCCCGACAGACAAGCAGAGATTCAGTGATAGTTTTGTCTTCACAATAATTTATTTAAAATAACTTTTATGATAGGAAGAATACCTTCAAGAATAATTTAAATCATACTACCCTCCCCATAGAATACTTTCATGTATTTATACTGCATTTATGAAAAATTCTGTTATTTTTAATTTATTTCTACGGACCACAAGAGGTAATTACAAAATATATGGTGCATATGAATAAAATCAAGTTTGATGAAAACTGTAACGAAAGCAATTTACCAAAAGCAAAAAAGAAAGGGGGAGAGGAAAGAGTTTTTCACCACAGCATGGTTTACGAGCTTGGTACTAAATACGATATTCTGAAGCAAGATAAGCACCTTTTAAACTATGTATGGTCTGGGTATATAGCTTAGTGGTTCAGTGCTTGCCTGGAAAGCATGAAGCCATGAGCTTCTTTCAGAGTATCAACAGAAAGAAAGAAAAACAAAAGAAATTAATTGTGTCTGTCATTTTTTTTTAGTAATTACTTACATATCAGAATATCAGAATTTACTCTTCAGGCTCTACAACTCATAAATCTTTATCCCCTGATTTGTCTTAATTATATGACATTGTGTAGGTTTATAAGAGCCATAAACCTATACAATCTATAGGATTCACAAATCTGTTATGAAGTGTTCACTGGGAAAATTTTCCATTTGATCCTTCAGAAGACAATGAGCACAGGAATGTAACATTTTTGACACACATGCAACACGTGATCAGAAAGTATGGTGAGTGTGTGGACTGAATTGTATTCCAATGAAAGGCACACTGTCATTAAGCCCCTTCAAATTGTCTTCCACATTGCTTTGGACGCTCTTACCACATTATTCTAGGCATTGTGCCTTTACTATAATCAGCCCTTATTTATTTAAGCATTCATTGTGTATTTTGATTACCATCTATAAATACATTTTACAGTTATATAATCTACATTACGTTTAGTTCTATATAATACTTTATCTCATAGTGTAGTACTATATTCCAATTGTTTCTCTGTAATGCTATATCCCAAAATATCAGACCTAAGAATGCATACAAGATAAAGTTCTCTTCATATCAAGTGAAACAATGGATTTTATTTTGTAAATTTATCAGCTAATTTTGCTGAGTCCTACCACATTGATATGCTAGCTCCAGACCCCACCTTGCTTCCCATGTTTTAAACAGCACTTTAAAAAATGTCTGAAATTTTTTGAGAGTTATTAAATAAATTCACAAATGTCAGCATAAGAATAGGAAAAAATGTTACTTAGGAGAGATGCTGTCAACAATTTTGAGGGAGTACCCTCATGTGACCCTCCAGCACCTGAAGCTAATTTTCAGCAGGAAGAGAGGCCCCCTCCCCCATTGCTTTCTCTTTAGCAGTTCTGAAAACTGCTCTCATGAAAAAAGGGGCTTATTCTCAGTGCGGCCTCCTTTGTCCTGCACCTTTGTTTTTCTAGGTCAGTTATAAAGCTGGATCTTTGTTGAGTTTCCACTAACTCTGCTCATAGAATCCTCAGAGTTAGTCAAAGGTGACCCTCAGTAGAAAGTGCTATTTCTTCAGGGACTGCACAAACAGAAACCGTCAAGTGGTTGGTGTCAGTAAGTCAAGCCCCTCTGACAGCTGCTGTTCATGAATCCATTTTCTGCAAATGGAAAAAGTGGAACTTAGGAGACAATGTAGCCTTTATTATTTGTATTTAATTATGCTCCAGTGGGAAATAATGGCTTTAGATGATTTCCCTTTAATGGCCAATTTTAGGCATTTTGTGGCAGGCACCCTCAGATCAGCTTCCTGACAAAGTACAATTTTGCTGCCTCAGGGTAAATGCTCAATTTTCCTAATATTAATTTAGACAGTTGCAGTTCTCCATCTAAATAATTAGTCTCTATATGAAACTTAAGTAATCAACTAAATTTAAAATAAATAATGAATGAACCTTTTGAGTCAATAACATTGATCTAGCACTCCCCTAAAATGAAATTGTGAAGCAGCAATTTCTTTTGATTGGAATTATAGTATACAGCTGGAAAACATGATTGACATTTTACGTGTTGGTCAGTTATTGAGTATAAAGCTAGTTTTAAGGCTTTTCTGTATTTGCTTTAATGGTATTTAAAGGCCATGTGAAATGTGCACCCACTTATACTTTTCAGCAGATGCAGAAGCAAATAAATCTGCTAAAATCCACGTAAATGTAGAGCCTCAAAATAACATAAATGCATTTTATAAAGAAATAAATTTTTAAATGTCCTTTTGCAAAATAATGCATTTCAGACTTCCAGATAATAACCAATTATAATGCAGATACACGATATCCTGGATATCATCAACAGTCAGAGATCATAAGCATTTGAAATAACCCAGCTGAAATAACAGGGCAGTTGTCACATTTTTCCCTTTTCTGCTTGCTTCACTTAAAAGCAGCATTATAGCTTTCAACCTTGGAGAACTGTTTCCTGCGCACCGCGATATGGAAATGCAGTTTAGGGTTACCTACTTGCATTTGACAGACTCGCCCTTTAGTAACCTGAGTCCTCTCTCTCATAACTTTTCTGAAGTTGTGAAGGAAGAATTGCCTTCATTAGCATTCAAATGAAGCTTTGTGTCTCTAATGTCAAGGCGGCTTCTGAAATACCTAACTGTGGAGCACTCCTGTGTGATAGGATCCCTGATTAATACCCCATCAGTGGTAAACCCCAAGGCAGCTTAGCCTCTGTGTGATCAGAGACAGATCATCAGTGGGGAACAGTTTGTTCAAGGGCACCCCTGATACAGGGCACTATGGGAAAAACTAGCACCAGTGTAGGCCACTATCAGACAACCCAAATTCAGCCCTTTGCACAATCCTCATGATTATGCAAATGGGTTCTGTGCACTCTGATGGTCTACCATCCAGTTTTTCGGATGACCATGTCCACAGTCCCTCACCAGTCATTTTTTCCTCCCCTTTCCTACACATAATTCTCCACCCAGGCAGGAAAACAATGAATTTTTATCTTTTAATTCCTTTCAAGATTTTGTTTCTTGAGCTGCACACTAGGGATCAACTATTCAAAATAAGCTGTTTCTGTGGTTTCTTTTTTGCTTCTAGAAGACTTCAACTCAGTTCTCATCTCTCAGTGAATGGTCTGCTCTTCCTTTGCCTCTCTCTTGATTCTTATTTTCCAAACTTCTCCAGGGCACCACTTTCCGGCCCATCTCTTCCCTAGTCATATGTGCTCTGTCCTTCATTTAATTTCCTAATGCTTTTGTTATTTCCAGCAATAAATAACTCCTATTATTTCCTATCTTAAATTATTCATGAACACATCTTATGTTTCTCACTAAATGGAAACATCTCTGAGGGAAGGAGATAGGCCAAATAAATTATCCTGCTTGTACAGCAAGGAGACTGGGGCTCTTACTGTGTACAACAACTATTTTAGGATGATTGACTGTTGGAAATTTAGCTTTGCTGTATACTTAATTGACTTGTCTGTCAATGTCTTGGTTCTCTGTTTTAGTGACAAACTTCTATGGTTTGGATTTGTTGTAGGCAACTGAATTCGATGGAAATGCTATAGGCAATGAGACAGGGCTTGGCCCTCAAGGAGCCAGTATGGAAGATAAGATACCTAGCAACTGCGGAAGAGACACGCACTTCTGCAGTGAGTCAGATCTCAAGACAAAAGAGTAAGCAAAGTGATGGGGGACATAGCTCCGCAAATGCAGGGTCCTGAGTTTCAACCCTGGTCCCACAAAAAAAAAAAAAAATTAAACAAATTCAGCCTCCCACCCTAGAGATAGCTATCAGAATTGATATTCTAAATAGGTATCAGTGACCCTGAAAAACGCAGAGTCACTAACCAGAACCCCCTACAGGAAAAGGCCAATTCTGTATTCATGCCCAGTTGCTAGCAGACTCATTTCCCCATTTGATTCTGATTTTATCAATTTTACCTGAGCAGTTGTACTTGTAATCTTCCTTCTTTTTTTTTTTTTTTTTTTTCTTGGAACCAGGAATAGAATTCAGGACCTTGCACTTGCCAGGCAGGCACTTGTGCCCCTGAGCTATCTCCCCAGCCCATTGTACTTGTAAATCTTATTGGTGGATTGTCGTTTTCCCCCAGCTCGTGCCTATCTTACAACTTTCCGTATTCTGTACCTTGAACCTGCCTTGTGTTGTGGATTGGCTGTACAAAATTCCAAGACAAGCCAGGTTTCTTGGCAGCCCACTCGGAGTCCCCTTTGTCCATCTTTTGGAGTGAAGCTTTCTTTCTTTCTATACATACATTCTGCTTTTAACTTCTGTTGTTCCTAAAATTCATTCTTTGGTTTTAGAGAACCTGAATTCGTCTCAGGTGTCTTTCAGGTTGGGAGTTTCTTTTCCCTATATTGGATACAGCAAAAGATACTTCATGCTCAAAGGCATCATATTGGATGATGAGACCTACAGAGAGTGAACTAGATTACACCACCTTTGTGAATGGATTAAAGCAATTGCCACAGGAATGAGGGCTTTATAAAAGGGTGATTTTGCTCTCATGATCTCTGTTCTCTGTGCTGTCTTCTATAATGAGTTGAAATATCAAGATGGTCCTTGTCAGATGCCAGGCCCTTCATCTCAGCCTTCGTAACCTCCAAAGCAATGAGTCTGTATCTCTGCTCATTATAAAGTAGCCACTGTGTGATATTCTGTTATCTCAGCACAGCACAGATGAAGACATTATTACAGGACAGAAAACTGATGGTCAGAAGGCTCAAGCAAAATGCAGCTGTGGATAGCACTGATTGTCTCTTCTTCATTTGTACTCTGTCGAGTCTCAGGTTCTTACTAAAGACATCTACTAAAGACATCTATTCTCACAGAGGACTCTACAGTTCCTTGCATGTATAGTGTAGAGTTTCACCAGTTCCTTTGATTTTTTATCTTTTTCAATATTTTGGATCAATGGGTTTCATTTTTTCTTTGGTTCTTAGCATTTTTGTTTTGTGTTTTTTCATTTCTTATTTGTTGATTTTTTGGATGCTGACAGTTGAAATCAGGGACCTCACAAATTCTAAACTAGGACTCTAAGTTATGCATGTAGGATCCTTTATTCCTGTTTTTTTTTTTTTAATACATATTATATTTGTTCAGAGAGTGTGCTCTGGAGTGAGACTGCAACTGAGAATTCAGCCTGTGAACTCATAGCACTGGCATTTGACAAATTATTTTATTTCTAGTAGGCATGTATCATTTGCATTGAAATGCATCTAGTGTTAATATGAGTTTTAGAAAGCTGCTAAGAGTACTAACTGACAGAATGGTAATAAGGCATTTAACCCAGTGATTGGCATGATGTGTATACTTAATAAATTTTAGTTAATGAGTATTGATAAAAGCATGAGATACAGACTGCAAGAAAATGAGACAGCGGCATGAGCTTTCAGTATCTGAACACATACAAGAAAGCAACTAGACATTAAAACCAAGTTCTTTGAACAATTTAGTTCATAACAAAACTAAATGCCAAGGTATTCCAATGCATCCTGAAGAGTGTACACAAATCCTCAATAGCTATATAAGCTACCTATTGCCTTGTGAAAGGGATTAAGAAAGAAAAAAAAAAAAAAAAAAAACGTTCTGACTACCTGTTCACATAAAACATTGAGAAAAACACTTAAAATAATACAAAGCCAAATGATACCTCTATCAATAAAGAACAGCGGGGTAGAATAAATCAAAACTATAACTGTTTCATTGTTTAATATTTGTTTTCTAAATTGGCCAAAATAAGTTCTCCAAACAGGTGCCTTGAAGCAACGCACATTTATTTTCTTTTTATTTATTTATTTATTTATTTATTTATTTATTTATTTTTTATTTATTATTTTTATTCTTGTTTCAGAACATTTGCTTATTCACTCATTTTTATGGCCGTCTCAGCCCACCCCAAGGTCAGGGCTGGCGCAGCATGTGGTGCCGGGGATCGAACCGCAGTCCCTGAAGCCGCCCAAGCTTCCCCAAGCAGGGACTTTAGACCACTGAGCCATCCCGCTGGGCCCCATATTTTCATAGTTTTGAAAATTAGAAATTCAAATTCAAGATATATTCAAGGTAATGATGCTTCAAAGAAGGAAACCCTGGTTGCATGGCTTGGGGATGGCGCCCAGGGCCTGTACACGTGTCATGTTAGTGTCAGTCTCAACCTTCCCATCTCATTATCTATGTTTTATGCAATCTGTAACTCTCAGAATTCCCATAAGGTCCTGTGGTTGTGTGGTCAAATTTACCCAGTCTAATAAGAGTGCCAGTCCTATTAAAATCTGCCTTAATTCAGAGCGATTTCGCTTCATTTTCATAGTAATACACAAAGATCCTCTTTTCAAATGAGGTAACATACACTGATAAACAGATTGGGAACTTAACATATCCTTGAGAGGAATAAAATTCAAGCCCTAAAATATTTAAGACATGAGTTCATGAAGATAATTAATTATTGTAATTATATAAATAAAAAACAGGGCGATAGAATTCATAAAATTATTAGAAAAGGAAAAACCTAAATGATGTTAGAAATAGAGTCTAAATTGGAAGGACTAGATAGAATTAACCCCATAGATTATACATTAAGGTGGATATAAAATTAAAATTAATAAAAGGAAATATACACATAAGAAAGAAATATGAATAAAAAGAGGTACTGAAAGGTTTGAATGTTAAGTGGAAAATAATAAATAGGTCTAATAAAGATCCACAATACTCCTGAAAGCATGAGTCCTTAAAGTAAAACAAAATCAAGCCTTAAAATAAATTCTAAAATTATACTCAAAGTAAATTTTCCTGAAATAAAAATGAAAATAGCAGCAATTTCTTCAAAGTTCTTTTTTCTAAGTCTGGGGTATAAAATGTGTGAAACAAACATTGAAAATTCTGTGACATTCAATAACAATAAATATATCTGTACTACTACTAGCATGTTTAAAGGAATACTTCAAGATAAAGCTTGAAGAAACTTCCACAGTGATGGCCCCAATCAAATATAATTATAACAAAAAATGCAATGATATAAAAATCACCGAATATATTTAAATAAGGAACCATTTGCTCATTTGAAAACAACCAGATTTTATACCATTATCATAAAGCTAGTAGCAGGTATTTATACTGTATCCCACTTTCCCTGTAATCAGCTGCTTCCCTCAAAAGCCGGAGAATAATAGGGAATAGCTGCTTTTATAACATTCAAGTAATACATGAATAATAGTTCTAAGATCAAAATATCGCCACTTACAAACCTGAATATGACAGGATCTGGGTATCAACCATTATCAACTAAAAACATCTCAGAAAAAAATATCTAGTATTCATGACATGGTTCCAGCTGAAAGACACAACCCTGACTGCAGTCTTACAAAAGGATTCATAATTCCCCTGGATTTATCTGCTACTTCCAGAACATAAGGAGGCTAGAGGTACATAGTGAAAATATGAGTGGTATGTAATCAGCAAAACCGAGGTCAAAGGCCTAGGTCCTTCTAAAAATAAATTGATAAATGGCTTGCTTGCTATCTCGTAAGAACGAGAAATAAAGGAAAGATACAGGATGAAGCAGACCTAAAATACATTAATTTTATTAAATGAACCACCTTAATCTACACTGTCTCAGCCAGAAAACTTGGGTGGTAAAGGTATAAAATAATGTAAGGAACTTATTTTTGTAAGTGTTAGAGTGCTTACTTTTTAGGGTAGGGGAGTTTTAGAAGTGGAGGTAATTGTAACCATGCATTTGCAAATGGGTGTGTGATTAGCTGGCAAAGCACGTTGCTGATCTGGGCCGAAGATAAAATATTTTCGATTTATAAGTCTTCTATTTCATAGTGTAATTATCTGAGTATGCATTTTATATTTCAGTACAAATATTTTCAAAATTACTCAGGCAATAACAAGCAAAGGGGAAAAGAGACGATCACCATTTCCAAAGACGTCTAAAATAGGTGATTATACATTTTCTTGGACATCAAGTGAATCTCCGTAATTTGTGACCTGTCCATGTCTTTTTCAAATTGCAACCCAGCCAGAACCAGTGTTCTGAAGCTTCTCGGGATGTAATCTGCCTTCAACTTTCTAGGAAATAACTCAGAGTTTGATAGTTAAAACATTCTCATGTAGCTCACTGAAAAACAGTAATGAGATTTTCTATTATATAAAATTTTTCAAGAAAATGGAAACTTTAGCAGATGGGTAGATAACTCAGTAAAATAAGCACTTGCCTGGCAAGCTCAGTGTCCTGCATTCAGTCCACAGTAGCAAAGGGGGGGGGGGAGGCAATTAAAAAGAAAATGGAAACTTCAAAAAAAAATTCTCATCACCCTCGAAAAAACTCTAATTCATCCATTTAATGTGATCATTTATAAGTATACAGCATAAAAAAATGCCTTTCTGGTACAACTACCTTTGGGCTCATATCATTATTTATTTATTTATTTATTTATTTATTTATTTATTTATTTTTGTCTTTTTGAGATAGGGTCTCACTATGCAGTTCTATGCAGTTAGGGCTGGCCTTGAGCTCACTTTTGTAGCCTAGGTTGGTCTCGAACTCACACCAATCCTCCTGCCTCAGACTCCCAAGTGCTGGGATTACAGTTGTGGGCTACCTTGCCCAACTACATGAAATGAAGTCAGTAAAAAAATAAAAATAAAAATAAAAAAAATATTCTATACACTCATCTAGGTTCAATTTCTGCACCTTGTTGTCAGCTTACTAGAAAAAGGATGGATTCCCAGATCTTAAAATAATTAAAATACCCTAGCATACATCTGCTGTTTCCTAAGAGGCTGAGAGTCGGACATTCAGGAATTTGGGCTCACCCTCACTGACAAGGGACTGTTTAAAAATGACAGCACAGAGAAGTGTCTTTCCATTGTTCTTTGTCTCTCCACTTTGGAACTTCTAAGTGAACATTTTCTGGTTGTTTCAAAACTCAGAAAATATGCACGAACCTACAACTCTAGAAATCCAAAATGAATATAGAGTATGAAATTGAGAGCCTTCCCTTTCTTTTTCCTCCTAAAGCCAAATTGTGAAATTTTTTTACAGGAAATCACAAACTTTATTCTCCACAGTTAAGTGAATTTATGTTTCATTTTTTATGATCGTTTTCTCCATTTATTCAAGTTTTTGCTTCTGTAGTTTTCACTATATTTGTCATACATATTTTAACTAATTTCATGTTAATTTGTCTTACATAATTGAATTATGGGCAATCGGATTAGGGGTGTTTGGTTTTGCTATACTTATTAACTGGATCTTTATGTGGGTGGGTGCGTGGGTACCGGAAATGAACTCAGTCTGTCATGCTTGGCTGGTATGTGCTGGGCTACTGAGCTATACTCCCACCCCCAAATAACTGGTGCTTGACAAAGGTGAAATCTGTTGAATATGAATTGCTCTATAATTTATTTATCTTACTAAATAGCCATAATTTCTAAATTTAAGTCATTATATATTTAAAGTGAATTGTTAATTTATAAACTCTTACCATGAAAAACACTTGCAGAAAGCAAAAGGAAAAAAATCTTACTGCATCAAAATTACACAAAATATCTAAAGCATCGTCTCATTTCAGAGTAATTTGAAAAATTTTGCATGTTGAAATTGAGAATAGCTATGTAGCACACCTTGACAAAGAGGAATGGTGCCGTTCCTGTTAAGGAAAGAGTGAAACGCTACAAGATAGTTTTATGGCCTCTTTTTCACTTTTGATCTTGCAAAGTGCATAATTAAGAAATTTTGGAAACATATTAAGAGTTCAATTTGATGGTTGGTGGCCTTATTTTGTTTTTTAGTTTGATGAAGCTGTTTCTAAGGATGTCCTCTTAGATTTGACATACTTTCTTAGTGTATACATAATTCTGTTTATGTCCTACACATACATATCTAAGTATATGCACTATAGGTGCTTGAATATGCATGTGTGCAGGGAAAACCTGTTTGCATGAATATGTATATGGAACAGATACAATTCACATTTAAAAAAAATAGTATATATCTATACCTATATATAAACTACATTTACACACCCAGAATATTTAGATTAATGTTCATGCAATCTTCCCTTTTACTTTAGTCATCCTATTTTTTATCTAAACAATATTAGTACAAACTTTCTCAATGAAATAAGACAAAATAGCTGTATATTTATCATAGCTCTCTTGTATATACATATTGTTTTAAAGTTTCTATTACTAGAAGAAAATATACCATGTCTTATAAACAGATCGTAAATCAGAGATACAGTATGAATCATAAAACAAAAATATAAACTAATATTCAGAGAATTAGTTAAATATTAATTACAATTAAACTAAATATTTAAAAACAATATTTAAAGATTTAAATCAAAAGGTGATTCCAACTTAGAGGCCGGAATGTTGTGTATCCCATGTATGAATCTATAATCAATTCAGAGTACTTGCATAGTGTTTGAATAGGTAAATATATACAAAGATATCAACTAAGGAAAAGTTTCCATGGTAGTAAAGAATTACTAAGAATAAAGCATAACATAAATACTAAAATGGCAAATATATGATCAGAACTTACAGCAGTTTGGGGAGAGGATATTACACAGTGTCCATGACGCTTACTGGTGGCCAGGTATCACTTGTGGGACTGAGCTACTGCTATTTCCTTGATATCCACCCTGTAGACTCGGACAGAATCATGGCATATAGGGTGCAGGAGAAGTCCATTTGTAAAATGTACTAGTGGACATATTCTACTGCTGTATGTAAAATAATAGTTGGAAGACTGTTTTTGTATACCTCTTTTTCTCCTGTGTCTAATCGTGTGCCCTATTTCGTGGGTTCTTTTCACTGTCCTTCATGGTATTGTGGTTATTTTAGTAAACTGTGCAGGGCTCACTTTTTTTTCATGAAATTCTTTAGTTGTTCTTGTCCTGGAAGTATTTCACTTCTTCATTGAACTTGAAAGAGTTTTGCAGGGCATAGAATTCTGGGCTGGATTTTGTTTTCTTGTAAGATGTGAAGTACTTTGCTCCAGGGTATTCTTCACTTGGTGGTTTTCAAAGAGCAATCTGCTATGATTTGAATGGGTTTTCCTTTAAATGTGATTTGTTTATTTTCTCTAGCAGCTTTTAGTATACTGTGTCTGTGCTGAATTTCTGGACTCTTCATTATTATATGTTTAGGTGTGCTTTTAATTGGGTTGATGTTATTTGGAGCTCTATATGCTTTGATTGCCTGAATGTCAAATTGTCTCCCAATATTTTGTAAGTTTTGTGCTATTACTTCTGTTCATATTCTTTTCAAAAATCATTTGTATAGACTCCTTCTTTCTCATTGATGTCTATTAGTCTTATGGTATTTACCTTTGCATCACCTTACAGATGTTGAGTGACTTTTTCCTGCATTCTAGTTGTTATTAAGAGATCTTTTGTTATCTCTTCACTAGCTGCAATGGTGTATTTAGGGTCTGAAAGTCTATTTTTTCACTTTCATTGAAATGGCTTTGTCAACTTGTGATTGAAGTGTTAAATTCCTCTATAGCACTTTGAATCTGCTCCATACATTCTATTACTTTCCTATATTACTTTCCTTGCTCATTCAAGTATTCCATCAATTTTCTATTCTTCTCTATTTTTTTTATCAATGTCTTCTTTGAAGCACTTAGTGCTTCTTTTATTGTAGGTATTATATGTTTTTTATACTTTAGAAATTTATTTTTAATCTGATTTCCCCTATACCTTTCTGTAGCTGTTTCTTTACTCCAGATGCTACTATTTCAGAGATTTCAGGTGTGTGATTTTCAATTTCTTCTATGCTGTTGTCTCCTGTGTTTGTTCTGGGTTGGCTTGGGACCTGAGAGTGCATTTTGCTCCTTCTCTTTGTCATTTTGTGTAGCCTTGCCTTCTGACCTTTGGGGTAGAGCTTTGGTAGAGTTCTTACCTTAGCACCAGGTTCAGATCTACCAAATTCAAAGTCATCCAGGTGGGTGTGGCTTGGGTCTGGCTGCTGAGTTCCACTTCTTCCTGCTATAGACCTTGGAGTTGAATCTGCTGCTTCACTCTGACAAGATATTCTGCTCCTGGATCAGCTGTGTGAGCCTTCTCTCTAGCCTGTTTTCAGGGAGTTCTGTGATAGTTTTCAACTGCGTGCTCTAGGCCTGATTCCTGGGCCAAATGAGTTTCTAGAGGGCCCAGGGTGGTCTATATCACATGCTGGGCCTGGTTGCTGAGTCAAATGAGTTTGCAGTGAGCCCAGGCAGGACTCACTCCCACACCAAGCCTGGTTGCTTGGTCCTAATCATCCTGTTAATCACAGGAACCATTCATTTATTTATTCACCTAGTCTCTATTGGGAGAATCCAATGTGCCAAAACTTAGGGTATTTTTTTAAGGGATATAATGTGATTATCTATTTAAAGTGTGAGAGGTTGACCAAGTAATCATGATAATGAATGCACAGTTACAAATGGAAATCTACACTGATGCTTGTTGGTGCCTCTGTTCTTACTTTTCTGTGTGTATGTCAAACACAATGTGTTTCAGGCGTTTCTATAAGTATTTTGAATAAATTGTTTTATAATTCCCCATACAAGCCAAAGAAAATGATGTTATTATCATAGTATGTATCTTAGAGCAGAGATAACAGATAGAGGGAGGCTAAGGGATGATCTTCCAATGAAGGAGGGACAGAGGCAGGAGAAGAACGCAGCTGGGTACGTTGAGAAGATTGCCTTGTAGAAGGGAATACAGCCCTCTGGAAACATTTAACACAAAACCTAACGGGATAACTTGTCTCAAAGAAGAATCCTTTAAAGCTAGGCAAGACATAGACATGGGAGAAAAATAATTAAAGTTATTCAAAACAGAGGGAACCACATGTATTATGATCCATGTGACCTAAACTGAAGTCATTATGCTCTTAATATTTATTATTGATTGAACAAGTCTTTGTCATAAATTTATTTTTAAATAAAGACAGCAAGGGCTTGCTTCGGTGGGCAATGGGACCAAGGTTCAATCCCTTCCCAACCCCCACTCCCACGTCCCAACCCACCACCCACTCCTAGGCAGGCTGAGACAGTGACTAAGACTGGGCATGATGGTGCGTGTCTGTAATCCCAGTGCTTGGCAGGCTGAAAACAGGAAGGATCGCTACAAGTGAGACCCTATAGACCCTGTACTAAATACATAAATAATAATAAAAAAGCAAAGCAGAAGAAACCCTACTGATCAAGAATACACACACACTTTTTTAATGCCCCCCCCCACCAACCAGGGATTGAACTCAAGACCTTGTGCTTGCCAGGTAGGCTTATTCTACTGAACTATCTCCCTAGTCCCCTCACTTTTGTTTAAAAGGATAAAAACTTTAAAAGAAAAGATATACATACATATTTTTTTAACAAGCTCGAAGATAGGAATAAAGCAATAAGAAAGAATACAAATGGTTCAGAATTGAAAGCAAGATAGATTTCAAAACATATTCCAAGTGGTGGATATGAGGACAGACCAGGCTGAGTGGAGAACTGAGGAGCTCAGAGGGTCTGAGAACAGTGAGGTCATGGGGATAGGAGGGCACAGGGCACACTGCCGATGGGAGTAGGGCTTGTGTCATGCAGGGCTTTGTGTATTTGTTAAACATTTTCGTCTTTATGCAAAGAACATCAGGAATGAACCAGAAAAATTTGAGTCCCTGTGGGATGGAGTGAATGCAGGAAGTGGCGCATCCTGAGTGTTCTTTGGTCAGAGCATGATTCTGTCCAAGATGGGGAGAGTCAGGCAGAGAGGAGACAGTGAGAGCACACGGTCAAGGGTGACAGCGCTCCAGACCAGAGAGGATGGAGGCATGTGCTAAGATGACCATGCCAAAGATGAGGGAAGGAGGGTCAACCTGACTGACTGTCATGATGCAGAGATGAAATAGAAGTGAGGTTTAAAGAAAAAAAAAAAAAGGAATTAAGTTACAGATGGATACTGATAGCCAAGCCATCGAATCAATGATGGTGCCACCTTGTAGGGAAAACGTGCGTGCAAGGTGGCTAGAGGAGAGAGTGGTACTGAAAGCAATATCAATGCACTTTTTTTCCTTTGAAGCACCGCAGGTTACACACAGGGCCTTTGCACTGAGCTACCTCCCTCTCCCTAACACATTGCTTAGGTGCTACATAGTTCGGGCTGAGTTAGAATTTGTGCTTTTCCACCTCAGCCTCCCAGAATGCTGGGACCACAGGGGCCCCGTTCCTTTTTTAATTCATTGTCTTTAAGTCAGGCAGATAGGGGAGCTAATTATGTAGATGAAAATTTTAGAAGATCTGAAACAAAGTCTTGATGAATCCAGATATTTTACCTCTCCCTGGAATAGAATAAAATATGAACGAATCAGTACTATTACACCACTCAAAAAGGTAGAAGAAACCCCTCTCCTCAATAATACAGCTAACCATGGTTTAAGAAACAAAAAAGGGACACTAACCATGCTTTAAGAAACAAAAAGTTGCATCAGAGCCTACAGACAGACAATGGTGCCTACTGAGCTTAGTGCCTCAGACCTTCCTGAAGACTTGAAATTGTTCCAATGACTTGCTAGCAGGAAATTAGATAGCAGTATGCTGGCTTGTAAAAGCAAGAAATGACACTGAAAAACTAAAGAGGAGAACTCTTACAACATCAGCTATGGAGGAGAAAGATGAAATAAGTGGGATAGCACATCCTCTGGACCGGGCAAGTCAGAGTAAAATATCCTTAACTCATATTGAATGTTATAGGCATCATGATATGTCACACATATATGTCATACATGTCATATTATGTTATACATTATAATAATATGTGTAACATTGGCAGATAGCTTTAATGATATGTATACCTAAATTACTTGCGAATGGTGGATAACTTCTTTTTATGTCTCCTTTTTCTCTGGCACATTTATCTGCCAAAACATAGCCATACAATAAATGTTCATGTGTATGAACAAAGTCCAGTATACTATTTGTGGCTTATGAGTAGATAGCACATCAGAAATTCCAGAGTCCCAATAGCTTTGAATTATTTCTAATTCAATATGATTTTACCACTCTTCTGCTTGCGTTTCAAAGCAAGTCTTCTAATAATTCTACAAACAAAATATAAAAGTATCATGTAGCAATCTAGATTCCTATTGGAAGAAAAAAAACATTGGCAAAGAAGAACTTTGCAAAGCACTTACCTTTAATAAAATATACAATCATTAGTGTCAAGAAATTTTCAAGGGCTCAGGGCCAAGTAACTAAATGAGTATTCATAGAATGTGAACTGTAGTTTAAAACATTCTTAAATATATATTTCCCAATAAACTTGAACTGTTGAAGTAAACAGAATGATTCTTTTAAAAACTTATAAATATGTATAACCGCATAAACATGTACAAATATATGTCACATATAAAAACTTCTTAAACAATCGAGAGTGTTTCCTGAAAGCTCAGAAGAGCACCGCAGCGGAATTTTTCATGAATACTCCCATTCAACATGGTGACAGGTTACAGGGCTGTGGCTGAACAAATCAAATATTTTGAGGCTCAGTTAAGAATTTGAAACGGCCCCAAAAAGTTATTAAGGCAAAGCAAAGGGAACTAATCAATCCGTTTGTTAACATATAAACATAGTAACAATGCCTTTAAGATCAACTTTAAAAGGTATAAAAATAAGAGTTAATGCAGCTTTCTACAGCCTGACACAATTATATTACTCAGAATGAATTCAGATTGAATTTAATGACTCCTTGAATGGATGCACATTACCTGTTTGTGTCCAAAAAATGTGCGATATTAGAGCAGTCATTATACCAATAACACCCTGAGCTCTCTACATCAAACCTGATATAGAGTTCTGTATTTAAGGAAATATGAGCATCTAAAATACAATTTAAAAAAATAAAAAAAAAAACAATTTTAAATAAGATAACTTGAACTATAGTCCGAAATAAAACAGAAATCACATATCTGAGCACTATAACCACAAAGAAAATGTAGTATTTCTACTCATATATTTTAGAAAGAAATAAAACTGCATTTTTGGATTATGTTTTAGAACTTGGCAGACCATTTCACCCATGATTAGAAAAAGTCCTGAAATCATGTGGCAGAAAAAACACACTTCTAGGGGGCTCATTGTTAGTTGATTCATTCAACAATATTTGTACACCTTCAATAGGCATTTGGTTAATGTTGTCAGTCTTTATGAATTAAAGTTTAAAGTATGATTTATTAAAAGGTACCCTGTGTATGATGGCCTCTCTGAAATAGGAAAGATATTTTCTCAAGTGATAAGTGTTTACAGTATGGCACTTGCCTTCAAGGGTCACCCAAATTTTGTTTTACAGTAATAAAGGGTTGCATAAAATTGACTAATGTAATAAAGCCATATTATGAGGCAATGAATTTTCATCCTTACTAGCAAATGTCCTGAGAAAGAGATATGATTTTTGAACATCTACTATATTCCAGGAACTAGAATCTCAGTTGTTGGTGCCATCACATTACTTTTCTCCTTAAAATGATTTTCAAATTAGCTTTAATATTATATTTCAATATCTGAATAGATATATACAAATAGGTAATGAATATATTGAATGTTTTCAATATCTATATATGTAATGAATATATGTTGAATGTAACCTATACAATTACATATTTTTTAATCTGAGCTAAACCTTCTGTTTGAACCGTCACTTTCTCATTTACAATTTCTATTGTACTTTTCAGATTTTATTCACACTTTCAGTTCTTACACTAGGAAGGCGATACAATGCTCACACATGCACGTCTGATTTATTTCACTTATGAGTATGGTCTCTAGTTGCATCATTTGCCTATAAAAGTCTTAAGTTTTCTTTATAGATAGCTTAATAAAATTCTATTACATAAGTATACCACAATTTTTTAAGGTCCATTCTTCAGTTGATGGGCATTTGGGTTGTTTCGAAGAATTAGCTATAACAAATTGCACTGCTATAAACATGGGCGTATCTATATTTCAGTTCTTCTGGAAAAATATCCTGGAGGGAAATAGCTTGGTTGAATGGGATCTCTCCAGTTGTACATATGTTCATGAATTTCTCAAGCTTTTAGAATCCTTGGAATAAAATATTTCTATAAGTATTTTAATATTCCATAAATATTTTGTTGAGAATAACAACATTAAATGGAAAATGTACTTTATAAATAAAAATTTAAAGACATGGATTACCCTAGTTTAAGTTACTGATAGTAATTCAAGCCTAGCCATCAAAATAATAAAACTTTCTTTAGTTATTTATATATTACATAAAAATCTACTTTGATTGAGATGTGAACTGGATATGATGAAAATATGTATTAGAAAACTTGTTAAAAATTATTGACCACTACTAAATAGATTTCTTCTGAAAAGGACTTAATTTATTTTTTATTTAATGTTATATTGCAAAAAAACGGGTTTGTAGTAAGGACTAGACATTATCAGAATTAGATTATCATCACAATCATTTCACATATATAAGAAAAAAAAAAATTAAGTGAGGAGAAGCAGTGTCTCCTTGTGGACCCAGAGGTAAATCAGCGGAGCTTTAGCTGTCTCTTCCACCCCCAGGTCAGCAGTCTTCAGGTCTCTTCTGAACTCTGACATTTCAATATGGAAGAGACATCCTAGGAAAACATCAAAGGAATGAACATACATCAGTTCTTACTGTCTCCTAATCGAAATGCATTCGCAGATTTTGCTTTAGCTTGTTTCGCTACCTCGCTTTATTTCCAATAATTAATCTCGCAATTGTCTGATTTTTCCCTGTCTCTTTTAGTGGCTAACACCTTTATTGCTATGCTATTTGCCTAAGTCCATTTCATGAGGCGGTCTTCATCTGTGTACTTTGCTGGGAAGTCTCCACGCCCTCCTTAATCATAATATTTTTTATTTTTCTTAATAACTAGTCCTACCTCATGCTGTCCAAAAGGTGCAGAACTGCTTGCCATTTATAGGAATCTTAACTCTTTCAAGTCACTAGAGAAAAGCAATTTATTAAATGGATTCTGGGTACTTGATACAAGCTAATGCTGTTTCAAAGAAGAGATTTGCTTCTATCTCACTCTAAGGATCAGGTCAAATAGCCTTTCTTCCTTCCATTTCTTACAATTGCTAAAGATATAATTTGGATTCCATTTTAAACTAAATCCTTGGCTGGGGAGGGATCTGAGCTGCCAAACCTTGCTCTCAGAACACTTAGTGCTTGTGTTTCATAAGACACAGGGTTATAGCATCCTGCTCCTAGGGTTAAGCTCTCAAGACAGGGAAAGCTTTCCCTATCAGAGACCTGAGACTTTAAACTCTAACTCTTCTCAGAGACACCCTATTCTCAACATGAAAGCATTTAGAAGGGGATGCAGAGGTTATTTTCACACTTGAGAACTCTCCTGTCAGCCAAAGAGGCCCATCTGAAGGTCACTTTCTGCTTCGCTCTTCTTTGAATTTCATAGCTTAAAACGTAAGAAATTTATCTCTTTCCATTCTTGTTTCTTACCTCAATAGGTTTCCAGGATTTGCCTGTTGACAACAAAGTAGCAATATCTCTACCAAGCACAGATCATAATTCTGTACAATTAAACTGTTAAGCTGTTATTAGTTGTACAGGTGACACAATATGAATTTTCCCTTTTTCTTTCTTTTTTATTTTTTTTATTTTTTTGGGGGGGCAGGGTCTACAGGGTGCTCAGGGTCTCACTACTACACTGGACTTGTAGTGATTCACTTATTCATGGCCTCACAAGAGCTGGAATTACAGGCACTGCTCCACAATACCCAGTCTCATTTGCCCTCTCAGCATGCCCCAGTGGTGGGGCCGGCAGGTCAGGCCTGGAGATCCAAACCCCGGTCCTTGTGCCTGTTTGCAGGTGCTTTAATCCTCTGAACTATTTGGACAGCCGTCCAAATTCTTCTGTATCTGTGAATGTCTGAATCATTGTATGGGTTTTCATTTATTCTCTTTTCTAGATTATTTTGCATAATTAATACTTTTTATCAGTTTCCCCATTAATTAAATTATTCAGCCTCAATTATTCTCAGTGAGATTGAAGGCACTACCACGAAGAAATATTTTATTTTATTCCCTGAGTAGCTTATGACAGACCAAGTGAGTTAATGCCAGTCCATAGCAGAAATTAGAAAGGAAGGAAGCAAGGAAGGAAAAAAGAAAAGAAAGAAAGAAAGAAAGAAAGAAGGAAAGAAAGAGAAAGAAAGAAAGAAAGAAAGAAAGAAAGAAAGAAAGAAAGAAAGAAAGAAAGAAAGAAAGAAAGAGAGAGAGAAAGAAAGAGAAACACAGAGCCTGGAGTGCAACAGGAAAGTGGAGCAGAGGTGGAATGAACGTGCTTAGGACAAGCAAAGAGAGTGCTGGCAGTTTCACAAGTGGGAACTTATACCAAAATGTCTACCCTGACCCAGAGTGGACAAAAGGCACAGTGTTGTGTATCACAGTTGTCAGGCCTGTGCTAATGAACTGTGATGAATGAGCCTGTTCCTTTGGCATCAGACTTCTGGACACAGAAATAAGAAAAAAAAAAAAAATTCAGAGGACAATAGGGTAGGAGTGCAATGAAAATAACGTGGGAAGGGCCAGCCAGATAGCTCAGCAGACTAAAGCGGCTGCAAACAGGCACAGGGGCCAGCGGCTGGATACCTGGGCCCACCGTGCCGGCCCTGCCCCCGTGGGCCTGATGAGAGGGCAATTGAGACTGGGCATGGTGGCGCACACCTGCAATCTCAGATTTTGAGAGGCTGTAAACACCGGATCACTCTGAGTCAAATCTAGTAGTGAGACCCTGAGTATCCTGTAGTCCCTTCCCTTAAGTACATTAAAGAAAAAAAGAAAAAAAAAAAAAAAAAAAAGTAACATGGGAAAGAAGCTGTAGGAATGACTGACTAGCAAGGTGTTATCTGCTTCCCGAGTCACCTGCTGGAATCAGGGGCTTTTCCCGCCCACCCCAATGCCTGTGCGGCCTCCTTTGGCCTCTTAACTTGGCCAGGGATCCGAGGATACTCAGGTTCTGGGAGTGGCTGCAGGACATAAAGTAGAGCAAGGATCTTTGCCCAGGGCAGACTGAATCCTAAAATCAGCTGAGTGGGAAAGAGGCAAACTGAGGGTTAGGAAGTCAGGTGAGGAAATGGGCATTGTTAAGCAACAACTAGATGAGCACTGATTTAAGAATGTCTCATCTTGGATGTATTTTATAACACTTACTTGCCTGTGGCTGGCTCCAGGGTTAACCGTGGCCAGAAGGACCCTGTAACTTTTGGATAAGTTCTTCCCAGAAGACAGGTAGAGCCAAAGTTGCAGAAAATATTAGCATTTCTAAAAGGCCTTTCTTTCTTTCTTTCTTTCTTTTTTT
>PVJA010000320.1:38490-80660 GCA_004027025.1 Myocastor coypus | reverse complement strand
TCCTATTTAATCACCTGGAAAAAAGGAAGGAATGAAATACTTAATCCTTGATTAACGATCCCTGGCCTTCATTCAGTCTTGAACGCTAGGATCTGGGTCCTCACTTTATAGCGCTCTTCCCCCTGGGTGTGTTGATCTCTGCTTCCCTTCTCTAGGGAGAGACAGATTTATAGGTCTGACTCAGGATAAAGTTCTAATAAAATATGTGGAAATTAAACCACAGAAATAGAGCCTGGATATTTTTGTTTTCTCTTCTTTTGTCTTCTGTCCACCAGAGAAAGCCAACTCTAGCTAGTAGGACTTTGTAGCTGCCTTATTCCAACTGGAGTGGAGATGATCTTATTTCTCTGCTCTTGTTTCCAGTAAAGAAAGGAGAATTTTTGATAAATTTTGTCTAATTAAAAATATATATAACAAATATTACTTATTTTATCATCACTATTTAAGTAGCTAATATTTGGTTCATTATATATTTTAGTCAAGTCACATTTAAGCATAGTTCTTTGATCAGCTTAATGTTACTATGCATGCAGTTTGCAAGGTAAAAAATTCGTACTGTTTAGATATTTGGGTGGAAATCAGAACAAAACATATTTCAGATGATTTGGACAAAGATTATGGAAGTTTTTTGTACACTATCAGTGACCTGGTGAGGACTTTTTCTGCCTGCATGACTGGTATTGTGAAGGATAAAATGGATATGAAGACATTATTAGGAATGCATAAAGGGGCTGGAAGGTCAGCGCTTCAGGATGGACAAAGACTTTCCAAGCCAACCACTTTATTTAGCACATACACACAGAGGAGGTAGCGAGTAATGTAGGGAAAGGAAGAGATGGTTGTGGTAAGCTAGTACATGGGGAGCAAAGCTTTCTTGCAAGAGCAGGGCATGGATGAATAAGGAAGCTACTGCACTGACCAAAGATTCATAGCATCCTTGGCAGATGTTATCTTGACCTGTGAACGTCATGCCATTAGAGGCCTCAGCCATGGCTGGGGAAATTGGGAGTCTGCCATAAATCAACTGGCTCACAATTCAAGACAAGTAGTGGTCTGGCTGGATGCTAGCTTTGGTTTACAATTTATGGCCCCCAACAATAAATCATTTAAAAATTGGGGTACAGAGAATTTAAGTGTTTTTCTCATACTGACTTTTATTTTATAGATAAAAATGTGTTTTCCCCTAAACTTAAAAGCTGTCTGTGGCCGGGCATGGTAGCACACGCCTGTAATCCCAGCACTTGGGAGGCTGAAGCAGGAGGATCAGTGCAAGTTTGAGACCAGCCTAGGCTACATAAGTGAGCTCAAGGCCAGCCTGAATTGCACAGTGAGACCCTGTCTCAAAAAGACAAAAAAAAAAAAAAAAAGCTGTCCTTCTGAAAGTTTTCTTAATATTTTTTTCTGCAACATTTTTGTTAGTAAAGTGTGGAATTAAAAGTATTTAGCTACTCAGAAGTTATTGACTTGAGCCTTTTATAGCTCAGGATATTAATATAGCTTTATTTTTTATACCTAATAGTTACACTTTCCCAGTGGATGGTTAAGGCCAAGTTAAAGCAAGACCTGTATAACTAAAAATGTAACTTCTTCTATCTGACAAGGTCAGTAAAATTCCCTCAGGATTTGTATGCATACACAGGATAATTAGGACAGATATATAGCTATTTTCTCTTAGTTCAGTGAGAAGAGAAGTTTGTAATAATATTATTTAGACAAGTTGTCATGTCTACATCTGAATATTAATTATTATAATTGTCCTACTAACCTATCCTGAAACTGTCATTGCTATTTCATCTTTTTTTCTCATTAAAATGAAAATGAAATAAAGATAAGATTAAAGAAAGAATCTAGATTAATGTTAAGCATCTTTTTATTGTTTTTCAAAAATTTTTTGCTTCTGAAGACTCACTGAGCAAGTTACTCTCTGAACTTCAGGACTTCAATATTTAAAATAATATTTTTTTAAGCAAAGTTTCACTGTAAAGAGAATATGTAGCACTGAGTATATGACCTAAGGTGTGAACGTAAATTAGCCATTGCTTCTCACATAATTTTTTGGGTGATATAAGGAAGATAACTTAAAATTTCTTCAAGATTCCTGTTTGGGGTTGAATATTTCAATTACTTAGCAGAAAGGAAAGCCTTGAGAACTACAACAGAGCAGGCTCAGGGCCAAAGTTAAGCTCAAAACAATTTATCTTTTCATTCAAAGAGTCGATCTCCTGGGTTCCTTATGATCTCATGGATAAGTTATTAGTGCTCTGTTCATTGCAGTTGCCGTAGATTTTGATTTTTTTTAATTTGATATTTTTATTGTTTAAATTTAACAATGGTTATATTACATATTTTCATCATCAGATCAGTTTAGATTAATACATTTAGGCATATAAGATTGATCAAACAATTAAACATTAACCCTCTTAAATCAACATTACTTTTTTTTTTTCTTTTCCCCCTTTTTTTTTTTTGTTTAAAGTTGACATATTGCTTATCGTCCTCACAATCATTCTACAGAGTACAGTGTGTGGGCATGACCCACCTCCCTATTGATGTTGCTTAGAACAAAATAAAAGGAAATAATATACTTCTCTTTGGACTAAGAGGAAGCAGATACATACACAGTCAAATGTTCTGATTCAATAGCCTCCAACATTACAAGCTTCACTGGTGGCCCACCGCAATTGTAGATTTTGATTTTAAATATTGAGTGACAACTAGCAAGCCCAACTTGCTCCACTAAATGAAATGAAGCTCCCCTCTGAATCTTGGTTTCATTTTCGTTCCCTGTAAATTTATCCGTACCTTACTCCTCGTCCAGTCATATGTCGTGCATGCCTTTGTATGTCATACATACATTCACACATAGTAAGTCCAGATGCTTGTTTCATTGTAACTTCATGGAGGTATGGGTCTATTTTGAATTCTTCCCTGCAAAACCTATTTAGTTAAAACATGAAAACGGTATTCAATGACAATGAGATAGGTGTAATCTGAGGATGACCTGTATAGGAATAGAGGAGCAAACAGCTCCATTCTGATTACGATGTGTACCTGTGAATGTCTGAAAATTGTGGAAGCATTTGGAACATATAACAGGAGAAGATAATACAAACTAATCAGCAATAATAGCATCATTTTATATTCCATCATACTTAGCAGAATGCTAATGCCAGTAAGCATATGGGTCAGAGTTAGACTACAGTGTAATTATAATATTTTTTTATTTTATTTATTATTTTTATTCTTGTTTCAGAACACTTGTTTGTTTATTCACTCATTTTCATGGCCAGCTCAGCCCGCCCCGAGGGCAGGGCTGGCGCAGCATGTGGTGCCGGGGATTGAACCGCGGTCCCTGAAGTCGCCCAAGCTTCCCCAAGCAGGCGCTTTAGACCACTGAGCCATCCTGCTGGGCCCCTACAATGTAATTCTAAAAGGAGGTTTTGCTCCTTTAACTAAGCAAAATCTGGGAGTACATTATTTGTAGGCATATGTCATATTCACTTAAATCATTGCTTAGAGTATTGTGAAAAATAAAAAAGGATATATTAGTTCCTTGTTTGGTTTGAGAAGACTCGGAATTCCCCATAAGTATTTTGAAAATTTTGTGTTCATTTTCTTAATTGAGGGGTTCTGGGTAGAAATTTATGGACCCAGAGGAAGGTGCCAAGTAGAATAAAGAAGAAAGCATAGAAGAGGCTATTAAACTTCCTATGGGTCTCGAGCCCATAAGTAATGCATGGGTTACGGACACTGCTATCCTCAGAGAAATCAGAACATGAAAAAAATCTGAAGCATGGACTAAAAAGTGTTGAATGTAGTACAGGGGATTCTTGTCATACAGCTTGGAATGCTGTTAACCCCTTTCAGAATGTCTCTATATGCAGTTTGCAATGCATATTGGATTCCAAAGAAACTAAGTATGTTTCAACAGGAGATATGTGTTAGAATAATTTTAACGCCCTTAGCTATCAAAAGGTAACATATTTGTGGGGTTGGCTACTTAGTTCAGTGATAGAAGACATGTTTGTCATATGTAAAATGCTGAGTTCAATCTTTAAATCTTTCAGCATGAAATAACAACAACAACAGAAAAATATGTACTACGCTACTGGTTATAACACAAGCTAATAGTTTCCTTCATCGATGCTATTTTCTTATTCTTAAAATTTTCAGTAGTGTATTTTTACAATGTATAATGATTATATTATTGGTAGGAAATTGTTATGAATGCATAACATATCTCAATTTTTCTCCCTTCTTCTAGCTCTCTTTTATTTTGCCAGCCGGAGATGCATTTATTCATAAATCTTATATAGCTAATCATTGATAAAGATTAGCAAACCAACTAATGATCCAAAAAACTTATTAAAAATTCAAGAAAATTATGGTAAGTCAAGGTACACTTTTATTACTGTCCATGATGGATAGCAATAATCTCTGTCTTTTTCTCTCTGCCTCTTATCTGTCTTTATTTTACTATATATGTATTTTGTTTTTCATAAAACAGAAGTTATGGAATATTTACATTTAGGCATCTTATTGACGTTATGGTACATCCATTATGATGGACCATCTCAAGGTGCATCATTTATTTATTTATTTATTTATTTTTTATGGCCAGCTTAGCTTGCCCTAGGGGTGGGGCTGGCACAGCACGTGGTGCTGGGGATCTAACCGCGGTCCCTGAAGATGCCTAACCTTGCCTAAGCAGGTGCTTTAGATTGTTGAGCCATCTCGCCGGCCCAAGTACCTTAGTTTTTAGAGATGTACAAAACAAAGCAGTTTCAATACATGCTCCCCTCAGGACTGCAATTCTTCCAGGCACTCTGTTGAGGCTGCACAGCCTGTGCGCTGTTAGAAGGCAGTGAAACCTTTGAGAGATGGAGTTTACTTGGAGGCTTTCCAGTGTGATAGAGCCTTATGCACTTGAAGGGGCAATCACAGCTCTGCCACCCCATTCCTTGTCCTCATCCTCCTTCTTCATCCTTTGTCTTTTGTTCCTAAGCATCATACAGCATCTTACTCCACCATATGCGTTCATAGCAGCGTACTGCCTTGCAACAGGCCCACAAGCAATCGGCCAATTGACCTTGGACTGATAGCTACACATGGAGCCAAAATAACATTTTCATCTTGGTAAACTGACTTCTCTCAAACATTGGCTAAAGCAATGGAAATTGGGCTAACAAAGTAGGAAAGTCAGGCAAAACCCAGAATGTATGACTGTATTCATGAATGTGAAAAATAAATATTCTTTAGTATTCTTTGGACCCAATAGTGAATGTCTATTACGAAGTAGTAGAGCTTGATTCCTAAATTGTTGCAAGTCAGGCAAAATGGATTAAAATGAAAGAATTATGTAATTCTCATTGCTGAACTGACCCAGTAGTTCTCAGTGGTACTGATTTTATACCTAAAAGACATCCGTGGTCATAATCGTTCTCAGAAGGACATTGCTACTGGCATCCAAGGGCAGAGGACAGGGCTGTAGTCCCATAGTCAAAGAATCAAATGGCTCCAAGTCAGTAGTATTAAAGCTGAAAAACTGTGAAGCAGTTGATCTCAATTTAAGCAAAGAGAATGGGAAGAAAATCAAATGTGATCTAGGAAAATGGATAAAAGAAGCAAAGTAGGAATCTAAGTACATTATTACATAGAATATAAAATTTACTCAAAATTTCTATGCATTTGTTCCAAAATATATCCTGCTTAGTACATGCCTGCTAAGGAAATTTTATTCTATTTTTATTTTTGACTTTTTTGCAGGACCGGGGTTCAAACTCACGACCTTGCACTTGCCAAGCAGGCACTTGTGCCTCGGAGCTATCTCCCCAGCCCCTGCTAAGGAAATTTTAAATATTTCATTGAATTGTTTTATTTTGAGTTTCTTTGTATTACTGATATACTTACGTTCATAACTGTTTCCTTTCCTTAAATCCCTATTCATATACTAGTGCATAATACTGTTCATATATGAATTATATGTTTGAATTGGTATTTCTTTTATTAACTTTTACTAATACATATTTTTATTACATCATGATTACATTCCCTGGAGGAGATTAGTACATGCACATAACACATTTCTAGTTTTTCTCACTTCTCTCCACCCTCGTGTTATTTTTTCAGCATCAGGTTCATATCTTCATACAACCTTATAAAGTTAGCTATCATATTTACATATGAGCAAATATTCTAAATCTTAGGAAACTGAAATCTCCTTATTTATATAAATATATAATTGTATATATGCTTATTTATATATTTATTTATTTGGTATAGGGTCTTGCTATTCAGTTCAGACTTGTAGTGATCCTCCTGTCTCAGCCTCCAAAGCACTGAGATTACAGGTGTGAACCACCATGCCTGGTTTCAGTGCTGGCACAGCATGCAGTACCAGGGAATGAATCTTGGTCCTTGCGCTTTCCATGCTGACACTTAGACCACTGAGCTCTCTCCCCTGCCCTATATTGTTTTTTAGTGAACGGCAAAAGGTTTATTTGATCCAGGACATGCACGTTTATTTTTATGCATAGATAAATAGATAGATAGATGATACATAGATAGATAGATAGATAGATAGATAGATAGATAGATAGATCTCAGATAAATTTGAAAATAGATACGTTTTCATATTAGTTGTCTAAATTTATAAAACACAAGTTGGGAAGTCAAGCAAAAAGACTGAAATAATTTCACCCCTAACCCACATTAGGTAGCTATTTTAAGTGAAAAATTTTCAATTTAAAATATTTACACCAGGAATTAGATTCATACACAGAGAAAGGGCAAAAACTGGTTAGTCGATAATGAAAAGTTCACTGGAGTGAAAGGTCATCCTGTTACTCTCTACTAGCTTAATTACGGTTTTACTTAAAGAAGGTTTTTTTCACCAGAGTGTTTTAAGTAATTATCACAACTTCAGTTTGCAGTCTAACTGTCAATTCATGGCAAACTTTCATGACGCTTATAAATTAGATGATAGAGGAAATTTTACCAATGGGCATTGCCTAGACAGCAGCCAATGAGACAATGGTGCTAACGCATGCTGTGGAAATATTAACTTAACTAGGTGTGTGGACTCATGTACTAATATCTTTATGTGCCAAATCCAATCACAGGCTGCACTTCTGTCCAGACTTAATATGCAAGCATATTAGGATATGCATATTTTGCCGAGAATATCATTTCCAACACTTTGTAAGAATATCACAGTAATTGTTAGTTTCTTTTCGTACATATTTTATAAAGCCAGAAGAAAAATAATAGTTAAATGTCATAGCAGTGAAGTTTATTTTATGTAAGAGATGAAGCAAAATTCCAGAGCTCAAGCAGAAGATTCTTTCCTATTACCATTAGTCTGTTTTAATTAGACATTACACAAACATCAGACGTGAAATCTAAGACAAATGTCAAGTGGACTTCCGTATCTGTACAGTAACATCCCAGGCATCTGCACATACCGTAGCTTACCGTTAGCCGGTGGAAGCATTCCTCTGAGCACCTAACTGCTCTACTGAGCTTCCCAGGTCATTTAGCACTTCCTTCCAAGGCATGTGTTTGGAGTTAAAGTCCTATTGGCTTTTTACCTGGCAACAGTCTCATTAGTGGTTTAGTCTGGCTAAACCCATTCAAATCTTTGTTTACTCATGTGAAGTAAAGTGGGCCACAGGGCAGCCACTCATAACTCAGGCTTAGCACACTGTGTTGCCTGAAACATTTAAAAAGTTGAGATTAAGTGTTTTCTCTGCTTGAATTACAAGAATTACTTCAATTCTCCACTTCACTATAAGTGAGGCAGTCTGAGTCTATTTGAACAAGCTGAATTACTTATATTAGCAAGCATTTTCAACATCTGTGATAAGAAGAAAGAGGGGTTGTCTTTTCTTACTTCTTATAGGTCTGCACTATATCGTCCTAGTGTAGTGAGTCAGTGAAGGAAATGGGACTTGATGTGGGCTGAGTGCTTCGGTCGTCTAGTAGGATGGGTGTGAGGATCATCAGCAGAAGTGGAATTTTAACCTCAGGTCACCAGATCTCGGGCCCATGTCCCTGTGAGTAACCTGGGTGCCGCTCAGGCTAATACTACAGGTGGGAAACACATGAATGTTCAGATCATCCATTACCACGAAAGCAGCAAAATCCCACTTTCTGGGTGTGTTGTTGTCTGGACAGTGTGCCAAAAAGTGCTTTCTGCCTTTGTGCTGGCAACTGAATCAGCCTCAAAGTGCCATAATCAGACACTAGTGACTGTTGCCACATGTCACAGTAGCATTATAAGGGCCAACCAGGGACAAATGTGTAGCATAAGATGCAAATTCTCCCAATGGATAATACCTATAATTGCATCTGGAAAGACAAAATTAATGATATAAAAATGCCTTGAAAACATAATGTCCCGCCTTAATTTATATTTCATGTGCACAGGCCTGCTTATTTATGCTCACTTCCCCAGAGTTGTGTCCTGCCAACAGTTCTTATAGCAGGTTTAAAAATTGAGGCAGTTTTGGCACCTGTGAGGTACGGTGGCATCGTGCGTACCTATGTAGAAGCACATCAAATTCAGGCTCCTCTCTCTCTTCTCAACACTTACATAAACCTATAAATTATTTTACTTTGAGAAGTGAATAGTTTATTTATGGATGTTGCATATTAGATGATTAGGTCTACGAAAGTATATATGTATGCATACGTGTGTGTTACGGACTATAGATTTTTCCTAGTAGTACTAGTAAGCCTTAGTAAAGCCTATATCAAATGCCAAGCACAAATACTTCAGATACAGCAGCCATTTGATTCCACGCAATGTTCTATGGTATTAATATCTACATATTACAAAAGATATTTGGATGTGAGAAAAGATAAGTTATATGCCTAAGGTGACCAGATCAGGAAAACGCAGAACTAGAGGTGGAACTCCGGATAGCTGACCACGATCTATATTGAATAAGTATGTTACGTGCTATGGACATGTTTCATAACACAATAGAGAAATTTAAATTCATCCTTCAAACTCTTGTCTCCATTGCTTCCTTTATGAGGAACTTACATTTCCAAATTAACTTAATAATGAATAAATAGACATAAAGTAATTTTGCCTCTTTTAAGTTCATGTGGCATTTTTTAATTTCTGGAAACCATGAAGATATCCAAGTTAGCATCATTTATTAAGATAAAGGGAATTTTTATTATTTGAGCACAATAGTACATTTCAGTATATTTAAGGAAGTTTTCATGTAGCATATCCATTTCAATAGCACGACACTGAAGTAATGCAAATTCCAGGGACTTTGAATCTCATGTCATGCGTGGGCCACCTGTGCTCTATCTTGTGATCTTTGGTGAAGAAACCTGTTTGGCAACATGAACGAGTTTTATTCAGATGTTTAATCGATCAATCATACACTTTAAAATATTTTGTAGTATATTATAAAATTTGACTTTTTATAATTGAACTGCTATACTCAGCGTACTAAAGGGCCTGTTTAGACAGAGCACAGTGGCTTCAATTCCTGGAATGCAGTGCTGGCCCCGCCCCAGGGGTGCGGAAAGATGGCCTTTGAGACTGGACATGGTGTTGCGTGCCTGTATTCCCAGCATTTGGGGAGGCTGAAAACAGGAGAACCACTGTGAACCTGATGTATGTGTTGAGACCCTGTAGACCCTGTAGACCCTGTCCTATGTTACATAAATATTGTCGGGTTTTTTTTTTTTTTTTTTTTTGCCTCATCAAAAATGTGAACTGCAGTGACCTACCTTGAGTATGACATCCTTTTGGAAATGCTGTGGTCACAATTATTCTTCCATATGTGAGTGTGATCTTCATTTCTGCAAGTTGTGCTAAGTACTACAATCACAGCACAGTCAGATCTGTGTGCTGTGTACTTCTCTCGCGGAAGGACTTCCTGGAGTTACATTCTTTTCTCATGAGCCTGGCTGTCATGGAAAACAACTCTGGAGGAAGCTACTGCTGTAGTGACCAGCTGGCTCAGCAAGGATTTAGCATCCTTGCATAATTGCTGTAAACTTCAAGTCTCTTCTCTTTCCTGCGTTTGAAACTCAAAAAGCCAAGCCTTTTACTGGGAACTTAATCTTCTACCTAGGATTAATTGCTCAAATATATTTGAAGACTTTTTAACACATAATTATTTGCTCTGGATTTAAATGTCTGGTTTACCAACTTTGATCACTAACTATAAGTCTTGTGATTCCCCACAACTGTTCTCTACTATATTATTATTATTATTATTATTATTATTATTATTATTATTGCTCTTGTTTGCAATTTATTTTTAATTAGGAAAATCTTTGAGGAAGCGCTCCGCTAGTTGCTATATTTTTCTTGATCAATTTTAAAGTGTGGTGTTTCCTTTAAAGTCTTTATTGAAATATAAGTAAATGGAAGTGAATAGACTTTAGATCTAGTTGAAACATCAGTTTCTAAGAGGACAGATACATGAATTCCCTCTGCCCTTCTCCGGTTCTAGTGACTCCTATAACGTAGAGCAGAACTCTCCTGATTGGATTCATCTCACGTGAGACAGGCTCACTTTTAATCTTCATATAGAGCAGTCTAGCCAAAGGTCAAATTTTAATCTCATCTGCTTGTTTTTCAGTATCTTGGTGGTAAATTCTCGTATTAATGGTTGATTTAATCAAGAAAACTGTTGCGAAGTGGATCTGTCTTCGCCTAATGACTGACACATGGCAGGTTTGTGATGGACGTGCTCTGTTAATGTCCAGAAACACCTTGAACATGATATACATTTCATGCTGAATGTTCAACATGTTGCTATGAGATGCTCTCACTTTTCTTAGCTCCTCTGGATTTAATGCTTTCAAAAATACATTATACAGATCGAGACCTTTTATGAGCTTTAACAATTAGTTGTCTATCTTACATATTTTCCTAACCTTAAACATACCAAAGCCATACTTCAAAAGTATTTTTGTCTGTACTTTATTTTTAAAGTATTTCTGAGAACGAGTTTGATCAAAAACATTGACATAAGAGGAGCTTATTGGTCACTGAGAACTTTTCCAAAGCTTGAAATTTTCTTTTATAATTTCAATTTTACTCAGTTTTTTTTTTGGGGGGGGGTGAGGACATCCCTTCTCTGGTAAGTGAAATAATGATAAGCTATATGCAAATGAGGCTAAGGATATAGCTTTGCAGTCAGCACCTGACTGACAAACGTAAGGACCTGAGTTTGATGCCTCATAGTACCACATCACCTACTGGGCCCCAAAAGTGGATGTAGTGGCGTGTACCACTAATCCCAGGGCTGAGGAAGCTGAGTCAGGAGATTCACTATGAATCTGAGCTGTGTAGTGAGACCTTGTATTAAATACATAAATAAAAATTTAAACCAAACAAAATGTGCAAACAAGTTCACCATGGTACTGTTAATCTTCAACTGTTACACATTGTTCTCCCCAGTACTTTAGTTTTTGCTTGAGATGAGTTCTCATTCTATAGTCTAGTATGGCCCTGAGTTCAAGGTTCTTCTCTTTGAATCCCCTGAGTGAGGAGATTGTAGACATGAGACGCCACACCCACCCATTTGCTTCTTTTCCTTTCAGACTATTTTTCTGTTACAAAGCGTTCCACATCTCTCTGGGCATTTTTAGTTACATTAACCTCAGTTTAAAGACAAGCTAAAATACTAAATCAGAAAAAAAAAAGAAAATCTGCTCAGCCTCCTATTACATGAGCAATACAATGAGTCCAAGGAATGGCACACATGCGAGTGTTGATGAGGCAGCACTGTAATGGCATCGTCGCTTGGTGCCCACCCGAAATGGCAAAGCACAGCACAGTGCTTTGAATGCTCCCGCAGTTTGGATCGTAAATGCCTGTACAAGTTCATGGGTTAAGGGATCAATGCATGAGTCACACTACTGAGGGAACATGCAAGTGTTGAGATGTAGTGTGTGTGGTGGGGAGTGAGGGGTTGATGTCACCAAAACTATGGTCCTAAAGTGAATCAAACGACCCTTGCTTGTGACATGAGCCATTTTACTCTGCCTTGCTTTCATTCGACTTTATTGTCTCACTGCAATATTAAGGTGACCAGGCCAGCTGGACACGGACTGCATCCACTCAAGGTGAGCCAAAATAAATCTTTCCTCTTTATAAGTGAATCTATCACAAGTATTTCTGATAGTAATAATAAAATGCATAAAGGGCCATATAGTAAGTGGTGGGAAGAGTATCAGTAATCATATATATTTGATGTCATTTATACACATCAAAATTTCGTCAAATGAGTGTCAGATGAACACAGTGTACCATGAGATTAAGAAGTCAGTTGCCCAGATCTAAAGAAACTTAGATAACAGGTAATGCCAAAGTGGAAACTGTTCACTTCTCTTTTACACTCATATGTGTATAATTTTAAACATAGTGATCCCAGGGGTTTATTCAGAATGATCCTTGTGGAACTTAGAATATTAGTACAGTTCTTGTGTTCTTGCAAGTGGGACACTGTCACCATCTTTAATAAGAAGGCTTTGACGATTTCACAGAAAAGGCTTTGCTACTGACTGATAATGATTGCATAAAGTGAGCACAAGTGACATTGCCACAGGCTGAGGTGGGGAGAGCGTGCCAATAGGAGAGCCTAGAGGACTTCACTGTGAGAGGACTCGAAGGGAATTCCACAGGATCTAATGCACTGGTGTCTTTGGACTGTAAAGCAATAGTGTTTCTCTAAGAAATAAAAGGATTTAGATATATAACATGTAAGTAATACCTTTGTCATTATTTTTATACATGAATAGCATTGGTTCAGATTTTTCTTGCTGTTGCAATGAAACTGAATACAAATATTATACAATTCTATGTATTTTGTATTATGTATACATATACATTCTCAGTTATAAATAAAGCCATATATATCTTGTACAAAATAATACATAGAACTCTTATGTACCTATTATCCATTTAATAAATCAACAACTGTCAATTTTTTTTAGGCATACCTTCCTATATCCTTGACCTTCTCATTGAATTATTTTACATTTGCTGAAATACTTGAAGATTTTTTGCTTCAGTGGAACTGATGCCCAGAATTATGAATATACTCAATAAGCTATTTTTTGTATCAATAGCAGTTAATAAGCTTTACACAGGTTTGCAATTCCATTTCAGCTTCTGTGGACAAATCAAGAAACTTATTTGATACCCAGACAATAAATTTAATAAAACTTATTGTTTGAAGGCAATTTTGAATGTTGACTGAGACCGTCAGAAGTAACAAATAATCTTCTTTATATAGCTTGGTGCTGAGTAGGCTTAAACAGCCTCTGCCTCTTGAATGCAATATAATTATAAGACATGATTACAACTGATTATAATCAATCAGCATAGTCTTAAGTGTAATTTATATTGCTGCAGCTGTGGTTAGATTAAATCATCTCACAAGATACAATTTCTACTAGATATGTGAAATTATTTGAACAAACCCAAATACAGTAAACTCATAATGCCATAAATGCACAGTACATTCTACCAATTGTCTAATACTTTGGAACTCTCTTTAGTACAAAATAAGTTTTGCCTCTACAGAGGTTAGTTTTGATTTGAAAGAAGAAAAAGCCTTATTTCTCTGCATTTGGCAGTGAAATAACAACTTCTGGCTGCTGCTTTTGCTCTTGCTAATATTGTTATATAATATTGAAGGTGATGCCATCGTGTAGGAGAGAAAAACAATATTTTGCTACAATTATGAAGTTAGCTCCTCTCCATTGATTAGAAATGAAATAATTGATGTCTAACTTTTGTATTCAGTCTCCTTGATGGTATTTGAACTTTAAAGTTGGAATGAATAGTTATCAAATATATGTATATTTGGGGAGAAAAGATTCATTCAGTTTTTTGGTTTTTTTGTTTGTTTGTTTGTTTGTTTCTTTTTTTTTTTTTTTTTTTTTTTTTTTTTTTTTTTTTTTTTTTTTTTTTTTTTTTTTTTTTTTTTTTTTTTTTTTTTTTTTTTTTTTTTTTTTTTTTTTTTTTTTTTTTGTCTTTTTGAGGCAGGGTCTTGATATGCAGTTCAGGCTGGCCTTGAGCTCACTTTTGTAGCCCAGGCTGGTCTTGAACTTGCACTGATCCTCCTGCCTCAGCCTCCTGAGTGCTGGGATTACAGGCGTGTGCCACCACGCCCAGCACATTCAGTTTCTTTCTTAATGCACCATATGGATGTAGCTTTGAGAAATAAAGGAAATGAATTTAGAAATCTGTGAGTCAGCTTTCCTGAACTGGAAAAAATACATGGGATGTTCATATTATATGAAGGAAAGGCTCATCTGGGGTCTCTATATGTCGGCTCTAGTTAATGCCTAATTTGTTCCATTGTTTTGGTGCCTAGCAGGAGGCATCATGCAGTGATGGGGGAGAGGGTGTGAAATGCATCAGACCCACTCAATTCATGGCCAACCAAGAACAGAAAGAGCAAGAGAGGAAGGCCCTGCTCCACTTTCCTTTTTCAGCTATGTCCCTGTGGCCTGCAGATGCCTCAAGAGGCCCCACATTTTTTTTTTTTTTTCTCTTTTTGAGACAGGGTCTCGCTATGCAGTTGAGGCTGGCCTTGAGCTCACTTTTGTAGCCCAGGCTGGTCTCGAACTTGCACCAGTCCTCCTGCCTCAGCCTCCCAAGTGTTGAGATTATAGGTGTGCACCACCACGCCCGGCTGAGGCCCCACTTTTCAGTCTTTCATTCCTTCTCAAGCTGGGGACACGCAGACCCTTAGCAGGCAGTGCAGTCTGTGTATCAGATACACCATTTCATTAGAGAACAATTAGAAAAATTAAAGAAGTTATCAAGTATGAGCAGGAGAAAGGAAAACTGTGCACATCTCTTTTTACACTCATATGCCCCATCTATTTATTGGTGTTTATTTGTAAAACTGACTTCTGTGAGATTGTCATACACATGAAAGGGACAATCATACTTTTTGTAGTATAGAGCTGCTGTAGAGATCAAAAGGTATGATTAAAATACATTCTTTGAATTGAATAGTAAAGTAATGACATTTTTGGGCCAGCCAGATAGCCTAGTGGAATAAAGTGCTTCCTTTTGCAGAGTAGAGTGGGAGGGTTTTGATCCCTGGCGCTGCACTGACCCCACTTCCGGGGCACGCTGAGACGGCACATGAGACAGCTAGGCAGCGTGCGCCTGTAATTCCAGCACTTGGAAGGCTGAAAAGAGGAGAATCACCGTAACTATGATATACATAGTCTAACCCTGTAGACCCTGTCCTAAATACATTTTTTAAGTAGTAGAGACATTCTAAAATGAAGTATTATAATAATATTGATTCAGATTTTTGCAAAGATAGAAAAAGTATGTGAAAATTCCAACAAAATTTTCTCCATGTAATATGTCTTTCTAGAAAAATACAATTAACCTAACTTTGACCATTTTTTAATCCGTCTCTGGAAAGGATGTTTTATATGATTTAAGCAAACAACCTGAAAGTGTGAAAAATGATGTTGACAAGCCTGAGATGAAGCCGCTTGGCCAGAATATCAGTTCACAATCAAATAAGAACACATGTCGAAATGGTCTAAAGTCTCAAAAGAAGTCTAATTCAGCTTCCAAAGTTCAAATTCTGCGCTACATTTTGCAAACTCAGCATTATTCAGCTCAACGTAAACACTCAACCATTTTTTTTTAAATTCTTGTCATTGAAAAACAAGAGTCAACTATCAAGACATAGGAAGTCATGTCGCTGAAAATTTATACCAGATCTGCTTTTAGTATTAGCAGTTACTAGTGCAATATATATATATATATGTATATATATATCTTTTTTTTTCCCAAATACCAAAGCATTAGCCTTAGCTGGATGTAAGCTTAGCTTTAAAGAGAATAGGACAATTGAATTTGATACCGATTACATTTTGAAAATAAAAATAATAATAGTAGCTCTCACTAATCTATAAGTCTTGGATTCTTATTTAGAATCAAACTCATGAACTATTGATATACCCACAGGTAAACACTAGATTTTACAGCATGAAGAAACTTGGTGGGAGAGATACAAAGATCATAAATGCAGAATCTACAGAGGCCATCTGTCAGGAGATATTAGAAAATTGCCTGAATTTTCATAAATATTTCATCTGTGCTATTTCATGGAACTGTTAGGTGTTTTTTAAAAAGTACAAAATAATTCCACTCAAAGTCCATATTTTAGGAAAGTAAACTCAACAAATCACTTTCAGAGTGTTTTTGCCTACACTTTCCTTTACAATATGAAAGCATAAAAATAGTAAGGGGTGGCTGTTTCATCCTGGGCATGTGTTTCAGGGAAGTTCACACCGCGCCTACTAAGGAAGGGTAATAGGAAGACACACCAACGTCACTCCTGAGCTGTGGTGGCTGCCTGTGACTTCTGCAGCCAAGGCTTCTGACCTCCTGTAGGCTTGCTGACTAAAGGTAGTGTGCAGACACAAGCACAAGTGGAAGCAGACAGCTCCATTCCCAGCCAGCCTCTGAGTGTCCTCTTGCCCTCAAAGACACCCATGTGTCCCAAGGGGCTGGTGAGTGGGAAGAGTCTGGAATGTGAAAGACTGGCATACTCTCAGCATACACCACGTTAACCACAAAGACAGGTAAAGTAGAGGGAAAATGAAACACTCTGTGCTGTGAAATTATGTAGTTGTGATTACTTGGAGACACAGTTCAGATGAGTTATTGGAAGTAATCATGTAGTATGTGTACACATTCTTGGCAGCACGGTTTACACTTTTCTGAAATTTTATTCCTCCCCCAACCTACGTATCTTTCCTGTTCTAAAGCTATGCTTTTCCCTCCCGTTCCTTTCCAGTTCCTCCTCCAATGAGTGAGCCTCTCATGCTACCAAGGTCTTCCTTCTGATGACAGCAAATATTTGTTGACTTTTACAAGGCCAGTAAAGAAAAAAATAATAGGTGCTAGTTCAATCTGAATTGTATTTGGAACAGGGATGAGTTTTTAATGTAAATATATTCCAAGTATCACGTGGCACAAATATGCTAAAAGCCAATTCATTTTTTATCTGCAATTCACATCTAACTGGTCACCCCGGATTGCTTCTGACAACTCTCCATTACTGCCTGTTTCTAAACACTTTGAGCCATTTCTTCTTCCTGTCTTTTCCTACCAATTAAATGGAGCATCCTCTTTTGTGGAATACACCTTATCATACTTTCACTTTAAATCACCCTAAAGACAATATAAAAGACCTTTAAATATACTAACCTCTGAATGCAAACATACAGGCAAGATATTTTTTCAATGTCTGTGAAATTATGATTCACACTTCGATTTTCTATAAAAAACCTAGGTTGGTAGGCCTCCTTGTAACAACTTCATAAACATAATTCCCACTCAGCTCCAATTAAGATAAATTTTTGATAGAAGTTCAGGCTTAAAAGTGTGGAAATCCATTATAGGCTTCATCACTCTTCCTCCAGGTGAACATAAAGGTCACTCTTGTTACCTACCTTAATAATATCTTTTCATTTTCTGAAATCCTTTAGGATCTATTTTTTCAGAGTACTGTCGTTTTCACTGAATAGAAATTTTTCTTCTTTACTTAGGTTAATTCCTAAGTATTTCTTTTTCTCAATGCTATTGTAAAAGATATTGTTTCTTTAATTTCTCTGTCAGTGTGTTTTTCATCTGTGTAGAGGAATGCTACTCAATTTCTTGTGTTGACTTGGTACCCTGCTATGGTACTGAATTTGTGTATTAATTCTACTAGCTACTTGGTGGAGTTTTTTGTGTCTTCCAAGTAGATTATTATGCCATCTGCAAATAATGATAGTTTACCTTCTCCTTTACCTATGCTTATTCCTTTTGTTTCTCTCTCTTGTCTAATGGCTCTAGGTAATAATTCCAGAACTATAATGAGTAAGAGTAATGATAGGGTACATCCTTGTCTTGTACCAGATCTCAGAGTAAAAGACTTCAGCGTTTTTCCATTTAGAATTATGCTAGTTGTTGGATTGATATAGATGGCTTTCATTGGCTTGAGGTAGAGGCCCTCTATTCCAATATTCTGTAGGACTTTGAACAAGAATGAGTGTTGGACTTTGTCAGAATCCTTTTCTGCATCAATTGAGGTGATCATGTGGTTTTTGGCTTTGGCTCTATTGATATAGTGTGTTACATTGATAGATTTGTGTGGATTAAGCCATTCTTGCATTACTGGGATGAATCCTACCTGATCATAGTGTATAATCTTCTTGATGACTTGCTGTATTCTATTGGTAAGGATTTTATTGAGAATTTTTCCACCTATGTTCATGAGGGAAATTGGCCTATAGTTCTCTTTTTTAGTTGCATCTCTCTCTCTTTGAGATCAGTGTAATTCTTGCCACTAGGAATGATTTGGGGAGGATTGTTTCCTTTTCAATTTCACTGAACAATTTGAGGAGTATTGGGATTATGTCTTCTGTAAATTTCTTGTAGAATTCCGTGGTGAATCCATGAGGACCTGGACTTTTCTTTGTTGGTGGACTTTTTGTTACATTTTGTAGTTCGCTGGCTGTTATTGGGTTACTGAGAGTCCTTATATCTTCTTGGTTCAGTTTTGCTAGTTTGTACCTTTCTAGGAATCTGTCCATTTCGTCTGTGTCTTCAATTCTGTGTGAGTTAATATTCTGAAAGTAGCTATTAATGGCCCTCTGAATTTCTTCTGGGTCTGGAGAAATTTCACCCTTTTCATTCTGTATTGCTTGAATTTGAGTTCTTTCCTTTCTCTTTTTGATGAGGTTAGCTAGGGCTTATCAATTTTATTTAATGTTTCAAAGAACCAGCTTTTTGATTCACTAATTCTTTGTATTATTTTCTTTGTCTTGATTGAGTTAATTTCTGCTCTAATCTTTGTAATTTCCTCCCATCTTTGAGCTTTGGATTTCATTTGCTCTTCCTTTTCCAATCAGTTTAGGTGCTGCATGGGAGTATTTATTTGTTCCTATACAGTTTTCTGTTCAGGGATATAAATTTCCCTGTAAGAACTGCTTTCATTGCATTCCATAAATTCTGGTAGGTTGTGTTTGAAATTTAAACACCGCCAGGTCCTTTACAAGAGCAGATTCCAATTTTCTACAGCATTTAGTTCAAGTGAAAGTTCTGTGTTGCTGTTATTGTTATAAGTACTGACGTTTTCCAGTTTCATTTTCTGGGACTGTTTATTTTTTTCCTTATACTCTTCTGACCACACTGCCAATAAATTAGCAGCCTGCTCTGTCTCCTTTAAATGCACATGAACTTACCCAGAGATTTTTGAGTGCTTTTCTGCCGTTTGGGTTAGCAAATGCCTTTAGATAATACCCTGACTAGGCACCACTTCCACACGTAAGAAAAAAGTAGCTCCACAATGTCTGACAAAAATTTGTAATTAATAATTTTTCTTTCCTCTGATGCATCTTCTTTTCTGTACCATGACAAAATATTTATTTCATAAAGTCATTGAATGGAAGTATCTAAGAAATCCATTGGAATGTTAATTATGTCTTTTCAAAGTCAAAATAAATATTGGACATAGTTGAACAGAAACACTCAAAAATCATTTTCCCATTTAATTTTGGAAGATATACACTATAATCTGGTTAACAGGGTGCTATGAAACAACTTATACATATGTAGGTTAACACAGTCACCATCAAGAAAAAGAAAGCATAGGATAGGGCTGGGGAGATAGCTCAGTAGAATAAGCGTTTGCCTGGCAAATGCAAGGATCTGAGTTCAATTCCTGGTCCCACAAAAAAAAAAAAAAAAAGAAAAAGAAAGAAAGCATAGGATATATTTTCTTAGAAATGTAGAAATGTTCAGTAAAATTACATGTAATGATTCAGACTTAATTGTGGACAACACCTTTTAATCTTACATGTATTAATAATTATAATTTGTTCTTTTAAAGACCATTAAAATTCAAAACCTACAAATGCCACATGGTACAAACTTTGTAGGAAAGGGTACCTTCCTATTTTAAAAGATTATAAAATTTCATGATTTAATAGAATAATAGTGACTACAAATTTTATTAAAGAAAGAAATGAAAGTTAGGCTGTTTGAAATCTGATCAGAGCCTTGATACTGTCCTCATGAATATCTAATTGAGCAACTAATTTGAGGGTCATAAGAAGGAAATATGAGTTTCCTTAACTATAAAATGTGAGATAAGAGTAGTGTTTCTGTTAATTACAATAACAAATATTGAAAAGGAACAACCATTGAAAAAATACTAAAATTCCATCATGTGATGGAAACCTGAATGTGAGAATATATTGACTTTTGGGAATTAAAAATTATACTTAAAATTCCTGAGAAATAGAAGCGTCATGCACATGTAATGACTCTAACAAAAAATGATATTAAGTAAAACCAGGGAGGAGTCAAATATGAACATCGTAAGGCTGTCATGACGTTCGAGAATAAGCCACTGGCTCTGCACAGAAGTGAATAACTAAATTACCCTATGAAGTTACCATTATGAAGGTAACCTTAGAAACAAACATGTAGACCTCCCAAATTAAAAGCAACAAAACCAGCAGAAATAAAGGAAACGTAGATGAAGGACAAAAATATTAAATGAAAGCTGAAACGATTTAAAATATAAACCAGGGTGTTTTTATACATAGTTCGATTTAAGAGTTGGAAAAAAAACAACTTGTCTCTCTAACAAGAGCAATACGAATTAAAAAACACTTACTTTGAAGCACAGCATGGTGAGTTCAGTCCCAAATTGGGTTAATTAACTGGTTCTATGGAACTTCCTAAAGGTTATCTAAAAGGAAAGTATAAGTACTCATTTTAAATTAATTTAATTAATTTGCTCATTTAATTTTTTTTCTAGTTCTCTGAAGTGAAATAATGTAAAAATGGAGAAATGTAGGCCACTGGGAAAAGGAGGTCCGTGGTCAACTATGGAAGCATGACTCCTGCCTGACATTTGGGGAAAGAAATTGCTGAGGAAGTTGCAAGCCCTACTTAGGAGTCTGCCGCTCCTGTAAATGCAACGATAAACTGCATCAGGCCTAGTCAGGGTGCTCAGGACCAGCGTTGATAGAAGTTTTGCTTAACAAAGATTATATATATATATATATATATATATATATATATATATATATATATAGTGAAATTTCACTTCAAAAATTATGTACCAAACATCTTCTGATATAGGATAGGTTCTTTTTTTTTATTATGGCCATCTCAGCCTACCCTGGAGGTGGGACTGGTGCAGCATGTGGTGCCAGGGATCGAACCGCAGTCCCTGCAGTTGTCTAAGCTTTCCTAAGCAGGCACTTTAGACCACTGAGCCATCTTGGCAGCCCCTATGATAGGTCCTAGGTGCTAGTATAGAATGACTAATGTCTGCCTTCAATATCAAACTTTGTGGAATTTAATCTGCTTTCTATTTATCTATATCACTTTTGTACAAGGACTGATTGAAATCCATGGCGTACATCTAAATTTTAAAATATTTATTATGATACAAGACATATTGCCAAACATCACCTCAAATACTTTCCCTCCCTTAAAATATGTTTATCTCATTCTTCTAGCCGAGTGCTAGAGCAGCTCTGGAGCCTGCTCTCGTGAATGTCTTTAGTTATGTCTCAACTTTGACTGCATTTTGTCTTTAGTCTACTTCAGTGACCTGAATCAACCAAATATGTTTACTATTAGTTATTTTGGTTAAATTTATTTGATGAGTTTTGTATTTGGGATAGCCCCAAAATGGCCAGAAGCCAGATCCAGTGAGGAAGGTGAATGAGGACATCACCATTAATATCTTCACTCGTCTGCCTTTCCATTGAATGGTATTTGTCAGGCGTATTCACCAAATTTTAAACATACCTCATATTGACATTCACAGAAGTTCCACAACTGTTTCAAAATGTAGCAAGAAAGATCAGGAATAGTGAGTCTGAAGAGAAAGTGAGTGCTTCGAGGTGGAATGGCACTATGGTTTTTGCTACCACAAAAATTTGTATTTAATCATTCATCATTAACTATATTTCATATTATTTAAATACCTTCACTTGTCAAGGTTATGTAGGTCCATCCACTTAGTTAAATTTCATTTTATGCAGACATGCATATTATTGCAGTGCATTATCAAAGCACCTACACGTATTTAAAATTGAGCTGGCTCATTTATGGAAAAGAAAATCTCATTCATTTATCAATTTATCATTTATCAATTTATCAAAACTATCTCCTGGTTAGATTTGGGGAAAAATCGTGGATGACTCAGTTGCAATGTATGAGACAGGTTTACCATCCATAAAGTTTCAGGTTGTAAGTTCTTTCTCTGCATTGTAAGTGTGCTACAGATGAGGGGTGGTCTGGGTATCTTCAGAATGTTTCACTATGTACATATTCATGAGTAACTCTAATGCTGAAATTTAAATCCTGGATTAAAATTTGACCCTCCAATGCTCTTACTAGGGTCATCTCAGACAATCCTCTTAAGCTTTCGGTGCCTTAGCTTCCTCAATAATAGAGACAGTGTTTACCTCGTAGAGTTCTGATTAGTTAATATTTGCAAATTTAATATGAAAAGGTGCTGCTGAGTATATTACACACTCACTCTGATTAATATTAAATAAAAATCTTTCATAAACCCTTAATATGATTATGAAAGGATTTCACAGGTTTTTTTATTTTAAAGTGGAAAACATAATAGAAATAATACAGAATTTTGGAACAAGGTGATAGGAAATTAGCAAGGATTATTAAATTGCGTAGTTACCTTCAAAGTAATTGCTCAGATTGCCAAACAATATAAACATTAAGTGTTTTCTTTTTCAGTGAACTAGTGAAAATTAGTACCATACTATCTTAGCTAATATCTATCTATCTATCTATCTATCTATCTATCTATCTATCTATCCATCATCACATATTTACATGTGTTTTCCTTCTTACTTCTTTTCTCTTTTCCCTCATCCCAGCTGTTCACAGGCTTCCTTTAAAGACTAAATAACACTATCAAGGTGAAATGCTTAGACTAGCGCCTGACAGTGAACAGAGCTGTGATAGTAATGCAGTGTGACACCACTATAGCCTTAATCCCTTGTTGCACATCATATACAAACAAAGTCTCTTCTGGTATTTTCATTAGACTTATCTTAAAGCATAACATTGCTCTGTCCACACACAAAGATGTAGGGAAAAGAAAGTTCGAACACTTCTGGAGACAAAACAGATCTGACTAGTCTTATTAATGGGCTTAGTTAAGCCAATTTTAATTTTGAAACAAAGAGACATCAACTCTGGTGACTACATGAAATGATGATGATACTGAAGATGCACTTTTCTTCACCAGAACATAAACAATAGGGAATTGGCTTATGTATAAGGTCCAACTAAATTCAATTGTTTCTTCATTAGTCACATTTAATTAAAAGAAAAAAACATATTTAGTACAGGATCTGAAGGGTCAGAGATTGGAATTTCAGTGATCCTCCTGTTTTCAGACTCCCAGGCTAGGATTATAGGAACATGCCACCATCCCCAGTCTCAGTCACTGTCTCAGAGTACAACATGGTCATGGCCAGCATGGCACACAAAAGATCTCTGGTCCCTGCACCTGCCTGCACTTTAGTCTGTTGAGCTATCTGGCTGGCTCCTACTCACATTTGATTGGCCTACTTTGTTAGTAAAACAAGATAATAGTTATAATTCTAGAAGCTTCTTGAAGCTGAAACTGTTCAGAATGGACAGGCATGGAGCTAGAAATTGCAAGACAGCTTGTGTTGAACTGTGCTTGCTGAAGACACTCAAACTGGATAGGTTTCATATAGGTCAAATACAGTTGTATCTGTGGAAATCTAATATCTGCACCACCTCCCACATGCATACTACAGTACAATTAAATGTATTTCTTTAATGTATATATGCTTTAAAAGAAAATAACATTTCATGCTAATGTGTAACTACTAAAAATTTATTGCTAAAACAGAGAAGAATGGCAATGAAATGTGGAGAGAAATAACATTCAGTCACAATGCATACAATATCATGTTTGGGGCTACCAGTAAAATCACTGAATCATTTTCTCCTCATTTTTCTGCTATAAAGTGATTAAAATGCAAAAAAAATCTCCTAAACTCATTGTACTTTGCCCTTTCTGCTGAAATTTCATATTCATCTACATGCACGTACTGTATTCCACCATGCAATCTGTACTACTCATTCTATTTTTAAGTGGACACTTCTATATCAATCAAAAAAGTTAATTAAATATCATATTTTATTATCATTCCTAAATGAAAAAAATGGTTATGCTATAAGAAGAATAATCATATTGGTTACAAAAATTTTTCCTTCAGTCTATTATGACCCCCTTAAATGAGTAATTTTGCTAAGATGAAACCTAAATCTTCATTTTCATTTCAATAAAATTATATCATTATCTCTTGTCTGCACTGTAGCAGACCAGTGTTTGTATTTAAAAGTGTAGAGGTTCAGATCCTTGCACTTACGGTTAAACATAATGTGTTTGTGACTAAAGGGGCATTGTATATCCTGAGAAAATATCTACACAATAAAGCTTCAAGAGTGTTTGTTATGTTCAATTGCACATTTGCTTTGTTGAACCTGAAAATCATGTAGTACACTGAAAGCAATAATAAGATAATATTCTGACTAATTAGAGGAGAAGAATGTGTTTCATTGTACACTATTGTGCTGAGTCCCCATTCATATATGTACAGTAGCAATATTTATTTGTCAGGGCGTTTGGAAAAATCATCATATTAATGAGTCTCAGGTAGTAACAAAACATTGTGCCTGGCATACTTCTTCGTAAAATTTGCTATATGCCTTTATAATCATACATTCTTCATATTATCAATAATGTACATGTTGCCATAAACACAGCTTGGTGATTTTAAGTTATAATTACTAATAATAAAATTGGCTAAATATAGAAGGGCTGGCCAGATACCTCAGCAGACCAAAGCACATATTAGGCAGAGCGCAGCAGCCAGGGTTTGATCCCTGGTGTGCTGTGCCGATCCTACCCTTGGGGCATCCTGAAAAGGTGATTGATACTGGGCAAAGTGGCGAGCACTTGTAATCTCAGTGCTTTGTGAGGCTGAAAACAGTAGGATCATTACAAGCCCAATTTATGTAGTGAGATTCTGAACACCATGTAAACCCTATACCTGCTACATAAAAGGTTGCCTAAATATAGAAGTTAAGTACACAAGCAATATGAACAAAGAACATTTTGTACCGCATTAAATAAAGTCTTGATCAAAAACTCCTTAAAATATTGCACAAAACTATCTGGGATCTCCATCGCTCTCACTCTTGCTCTAGCTCTTGTTCATGCAAGGATTTTCCAGCTTTTTTATTACTATTAATATTAATGAGAAAGAAATAGTAATGAGACAGTCTTACAGCAGGTTTATAAGACATATACAATAATTAATAGATTGCATATTGTTGTCTTTGTAGTAAATCGTTCAGAGTATAAGATGTAGACAGGATACCTTGTCTAATTGCCCTTAGTACAAATCTTCCTTCTCATTTAACAAAGAGTAAGCGGTTGTATGTATAGTACAATACTCCATAACAGTAGTGGGTTATCAGTACAACTGGCAACATCAGACACTGTTGGCTTGAGCCTTTAACAACTCAGCATAATAATGTAGCTTTACGTTTTATATTTCATGTTTAGACATTTCTGCTGGATGGTTAAGACCAAGGTAAAGCAAGACCTATATTTAAAAATTTTAATTTTTGTATCTGAGGTCAGTCAAGTCCCCTCAGGATTTAACCTGAAACTATGTACAGTGGTTTGTAGACCTTTCGTCAGCATCAAAATGTAATAAAAGAGAGTGAGAGACATGAAAAAAAAATGCTATAGGAGTGTACCACTACAATTTTGTAAATTGTTAAATTCCTAAATTTCCATGTTAAAATCAATAATTTTTCATATTCTATAGGGATTTAAAATTTAGAATATCAATAATTATTGGAAAATATCTGTTTTCTGTTATGTTTAAGGCATTTGATAGTCAGAAAGACAGTGCTGTTAAGCTCAAGTGCCTAGTTATAGGGAATAATTTCACTATGCTTCTCTTCTGGAGGGTCAGCAACTTAATTTTACCAACCAAAATATTAGAGAAAAAGGAAAGGCTACAAGGATAGTCAGTATTTTGGCCCCAGCGCTTTAAAGTCAGTGAGGACTCAGGACATAAGAGAACCTGCACTATAACATCCTATAACTCAGTGGTGTCCCATATTTCCTATTCAAGGTGATTATGGAGCCACAGAGGAAAGTGATCCGGCCTTATTTATCCAACTACTTGTACAAATCATCAAGGTGAGATAGTGCAGGAACTTACATCCTTGCAAATCAGTTCCAGGCATGCATGCATGCATATAATCCTAAGTGTGCATGCTGGTGGCCTCCTACCTTCCCAGGAATCATTCTTGGGTTTTGGATCCCTCTTTGACCATTTCGTACTCCAGTTTTCTGTTTTAAGTTAGTTTCTTCTTTGCTCCAGTTGGTGTGGCTGCTTCAGCCATCTGTGATGATAAACAATTGTCACTAATTATTTTTGACAAATAGCCCTTGGAAAAATATTGTTTGCATTGATGATAGGCATATTTGGAAAATATAGCAAAGCTCTGTAACGTTTTTCAAGAGGAAGTTAAAGGCACCAAGTAATCGTACTTCCCTTAGAATGGTGACCTGAGGGAGTCCTATAAGTGGAGGTCCAAATTCTCCCAGAAAACAGACAATAAAAAAACAGCAAAACTACAGGGCCTTTCCTAAACAGGACAGAGTAGATGGGCAGAGATGTGACTCAAAACCAACCACATTGATTAGTAATTAAGGAATAGTAATCTCCCTTACAGATTATTAATAAAATCAATTGTAATAGCGAGAAACAATGAAATAAATTAATGCAAGCATAGTAATTAGTAAAATTGAAAGTAAAAGAAATTTGTTATAGAAAATGTAAGGCATCCTTTAAGAAATTTGGTAAAAGTGCATCACAATAGTCTTTGATAACAGCAGTTATTATCTATGCTACTCATACTATAGCACTTGAACCTAGAACTGAGCTTGAAATCTAATGAGCACTGTGCAAATATTCACTAATTAAATAAGTGGAATGTAATGTTTAAGGAAATGCTCACATCTGTATTTATAAGTTTAAGACCTCTTACCAATTTCTGTTTTAGCCCTTATGTGTGATATGAATACTACAGTATTATATTTTATAGTAAAATATTTCTGCACATTATGTATCATCGAAAAAATTATAAACTGTTATGTTTCCAAGAACAAAAATGAACACAAGCAGAGCAAAAGGATCCACCCTGTAGGCAGAACTCTGCCTGAGTACAGCAGTTCCCATGTACACTTTTGATGGCTGCAGTTTGTAGATATTATCAGTCACCCTGCTGTCCTAATCTCTAGCAACACTGGGATGATTTTATGGAATAAGGGTTAGTGGATCACAAGTACTGTGTTAACATATAAATTTCATTTCCTGGGCCCTATTTCAGAACCTGATTCTCTATTAGCTCTACTGACACTATATTGTTAATGATAAATTGAATGTAAAATAAAACTGTTAATGTATTTAAGATATTGTGTTGAACAAAGTCAACAACTTTATTACTTCTATTGTAAAGTTGCAATTATGTGACTTTTCCTCTTGATTTCGCCAAAACTGATCCTAACGTTCACATAATGCTACATATTCAGTAGCTTCTTCAGGTGTTTATGAGCAGCACCTTTATATTCGATAGACCTCCTAAGTTAGCAAGCACTGCTGTAAAAAAAAAATAGGATTCATTAAATATATGAGTAAGTACATCCACTGATTTATATTCTTTTAAATCTGTTCCAGTTTAAATCATCAGACGTTCTATTCCACCCAGCTATTTCCTTGCCTGGCATCTTCCTAAAAGAATCACAGCACAGTGATGCATGGACAACCATGTTTAGTGCAGCATGGCTTGCAATAACCAAATCTTGGTAACAGCCCAAATGCCCACCAGCTGGTGAGTGGATTAAGATTTACTTTTGTACAATGCAGTACTACACTGGCATAAAGACGGATAACTTGAGACACATCTAGGTAAATGGATGGGCCTTGAGAGCATACTCTTAAGCCAAGCAAATCAAACACAAAGGCGTAGTTACCATTTTGCTATTGTCACGTCTCGTCTGGTGCCAGAAACTGCAAGTGCATGAGGACCAAAATGTATAATAGGAATTGTGAAATGGGAAGAAAATGTTCAAATGAGGAAGGAAAAATGGAGTAGGGAGGCTGAAAGAAAAGAAGAGCAAAGTAAAGGAAAAAATGAGAAAAGGAGAAAAAAAAAAAAAACGAAAGCAAAGACTATCAATGGGGAAGAGAAGAGGGCTGAAGAGAAGGTAGAGGAATGACGGAAGACATTACAGCATGCGTAGGTGCAAAGTCTCTTTGATGTATACGACCATTAGGCATAGCTAATATTTACCAATAAAGTCTCATTGGTGGCTATCAAAAACAAATAAGTAAATAAACACAGAAATCACTATTGATACATTACATTCACTCGTGTAGATATTGCCATACTCAGACCATCTCTGGTCAAGATGGGAATTCTATTGTATGATTTCATTCTTTTGTGTTCAGTAGAGGTTCTACAACAAATGAATTATTTGTCTATACACATTGAAAGTGTTGGTTTACCCACTGGAAGATAATTTGTCTTTATAGTTTGAGCATCTTGTCTTCCATTTTAAACAAACCAGGCTGGCAAATGGGCAATGAGAGTTCCCAAGAAAGCTAAGTAAGTAGGACATAATAAATGTATGAAACATTCTCCATCCTCTAGTAATTAATTAAAAGAGACTACTCTTAGATCAAGCAATAATTTTGTTCATCTTCAAGTTAGTCACTCTTATCAAAAAACAGGGATATAGTAAAGACTATCAATAGTTACTGTAATATGAAAGTAATTTGGCTAATTTCATATCAATCCATAAAGAATATGGTGAGGTGAGAAAAATGAAGCATATATACAAGCACCTTCCCAACTGACAGTTGGCAGAGTAGTATAACGAAGTGTGAAACATACGTTATATACTTATCACTAGTGATTAATTTGAAGATTTATAGTACAAGCTACATTATTTAAAGCACATTGCTTCATTTTATAGTGTCAGTTTTTCTGTTCTGAACTGATTTTGTTTTTTGACATAATTCTGTGCTTAGTTTGGCTCTGTATAAGTAGGTTTTTATTTTCTCTCTTTTTTTCTTTTGCCAGCCAACTTCCCACTCGTTGCCAGGAAGGGCATCGGACCCCTTCGGGGAAGGAACAGCTGTCCTATCCACCCTCGCTGCCAACCTTCCTCCTTTGGCCAATTCAGGCGACTAAAGCACTGAGTCTCTCAGTCACCAAACTTGAAAAGGTTTTCCATGTCATTTACTAATAGTTTCGAGACATTGTATTATATAGAAATTCTTCGCTTATTTTTTTCATGCTGTTTTAGAAAAGTCAATTAAAAATTTTCAACAGCTGAGAGCCTGGTGTCGGAAAAGTGTACTTTCTTCTCTATGCCAGACTACTGGAGCTACTTTTCTACAGCGGTTCTCTCTTCTGAAGCTGAGCAGCTCCCCAGATTACGGGGAGCACAGCAAATTCCTTGATGCCACCAGCTTGGTGGAGAGCCTGTTCTACAGTGCGCGAATGCATGGAGGGAGGAAAAAGAAAGCAGATACCTCTGAGGCGACGATGTCCCTAAGGTATTCCCAAAGCAGCACGTTTAGCTGTCTGTGATTCTCTTTGGAAAGAGCAATATGGCCTCTTCCCAAATACATAATATAATCATCATTTATTCAGAGGGGTGGCTAAAGGCAAGGATTCTGGCTCTATGCAGAGGAAAAAAATATATATATATATATTTTTCCAGTTGTCCACAGAACATTAGCTTGAGCTAAATCTATAATCAGGACTTTCAGAATTATAGTGACGGACAAAATTCATACAATAAGCAAGTAAGCATCATTTGTACAGAACTTTACCACACGCTTCCTGAAAGCCATGTACAGACTTTCAAAGCTCTCTCCTCCCTCCCCTTTCCTTGCTCCAAGTGGGCATCCCTGTGCTGTGCGCTGGTGGAAGGCAAACCTAAGAGGTGAGATCTGAGGAGGTGATTTTTCTCACCATGCGTTATTACACGGGGAGGCAGAAATACTACAGATGCTTAGGGACCAAACCTCGTGTTCCTTCAAGTACTTAGTTTATAGAACTCTGTATTGTAGATATCAAGTAGAAACTGGACTGTAAATGACACCGTGCTTCCTAAAATGCAACTGCTTGTGGTCAGGATGACTCGTTTATTTTCACCTTATATTGACCTCTCGGAGTCTGTAGTCACAGGGGTGCTTACGCTTTTTCTCCAGCATGAGACTTACTGGCCAATTACACCTTAGCATCACACATCATTTTAGACTGTTAGCTGTAGATCACACATGGACCTTTAAGACGTAGATGAATCCGTTTCCAAGCTGTTGAATATCTATCTACACAGAAAGATGGAGGATTTTGATATGAATAACTGGAAGAACTAGTTTGATGAAAAATATTATCAAAACTGAGGAGAGACACAGAGACAAATATGAAACCGCATGTCCCTCATGTCCCAATCTTCATTTTATAATTTTATTTGCTAATCTGTTGCCTCATTGCCCTCTTCTGTGAGGAGGTTTGCAAAAGTAAGAGTCACTGATTTGCAGTATAAAGTTGAAATTTGGGAAGTCCTTCTAAAGGGATGGCCTGGAAGCTGCCTAATGACTGGCTCCCCTGGAATATAGAACATTATCTCTGAAGGCAGAACAATATTGAGTGGCAGCATCAACTTTTTCCTCAAACAATAATCTAAAATGTTTCATCACAGGAACAGAAAAATGTGAAAGAATATTTCAGAACTGCCATTCGGTGAAATCAGTGCAGAATAACTAAGCGAGAGAATGTGTGTTTCTGGCACACACACATTTTTATTAATACTGAAAAAAAAAAATGCTGGTGAGATTCACTCAACTAACTACTGGATGTCAGTGTTGCTCCACTATAAAAATCTGAAGAAAATACTGATAAGTCTAAAACTTTTACAATAAAATGAATATATTGGAAGGTTTCATTTCTAGAAAGGATATAAAAAAACTCATTAAATGAATTTCTATCCAGTTTGTTTACTTCATCATAGAATGAAATTACTAATAAGATTTTAATATCAATATGTTCTGGTTCTTTAATTCACATATTGGAAAACACTGACACAAGGTGAGGAGAAAACCAATGCCTTTAAATAACTGTCTATTTTTCTGTACAGTGTACCACACAGAGCATTTTTGTAAAGTTATTTTTGCAAGTATTAAGTGTAAAATTATCTAAAGAAAGCAACTGAAATATGTCATGACTAGGGCTCATAATTAAATCTGTGATATATAAATACATGTTATTAATATGGATAGATATAGATAACTTTCTCACAGATGTTTTTCCTTTAAGATTCCATTTTTATAAAGTGACAAAGCCTTAAATGTTCTCTACAGCAATGTTTTGCACCATTTTCCCATCGTTGTCCATAAGAAGAAATGACCGAGGCTGATAGGCGATATGAAAGACTGAAGAATAATAATTTATCAAAAAATGAATTTTCAGACTACGGAAGAGTGTAATAGCTAATGGATTTTAAGAAAATTTAATTGATTTTAGTGACTTTAGTGCTTGTCATTTGCTCGGTCAGTGTATAGGCCGGTGCAGTTGCCAGGCCTTACCACCACCCCCTAGAAAATCCATGGAAGACTGCGTTCCACTGCCCCATTGAAGATATGCTTTTCTCAAAGTCTTACCTTTTCCTGGGGATTCAAAATGCTTATCCTATAACGGAAAGGCATCTGCTTTCATCATTTTTGGTTTCACAGGTTAATTTGATGCAATTGGAATAAAAAAAAACTGAAAGGACTCATTGCTATTTCCCAGTTATGCTACTGACTTTAATAGATCAGACTCAAAATGTCTTGATTTAGTCTCTTCAAATCTCCCATCAAATTGAGCTATTCAGCTAAACGTCTATTGATATACAAACATTCTAAAACATTTGTTGTAAAATAAAGCTCCTGCTTTCAAGTATTGTTCTTCCCCCTCCAAACTTATTTTTTTTTCTCCTTAAATTATAAGTTATATTGTCTAGGGCCCAGCAGGATAGCTCAGTGGTCTAAAGCACCTGCTCAGGAAAGCTTGCACGGCTGCAGGGACCGTGGTTCGTTCCCAGGCACCACATGCTGCGCCAGCCCTGCCCTGAGGGCAGGCTGAGCCAGTCATAAAAATAAATAAATGAACAAACAAAAGTTCTGAAACAAGAAAAAAATAAAATAAAATAAAAATATTCAAAAAATTGTTAAAAATAAGTTATATTGTCTAAAAATCTTAAATAATCTATTCTTGACAGTGAATATATTCAGAGTTGATTCTGACAGTACTGTACCCTTCATCTGTGTGCCTACTAACATTTATTTCCCTTTCAAACATGAGCCATGTTAAGAAAGGGAAATATGTTATAATTTGAAACAAATTACACTAGTAAATGAAGTAAAAATTCTTAGAGAGATATTACTTCAAAGTGTTTAAAGGCCAGAAGCTGTATTGGATTACTGGTTATCTTTACAGAGAAGTAGCTGCTACCTACACAAATGGTTTAGCAGCAGATGTATCTTTTTTAAAAAATAATCCAATGCATTCTATTTGGCTTCACCTACTAAATCATCTCCTATAACTGCTTTCAGGTAAAAAAAAATATAAGGTAAATGTTTTATAGTACTTTTCAAATAAAAACTTATCTTCTTTCCTGATATCAGAGAATTTTCAGCATTTAAAATATTGTGAGTGGGTTGCAGAAAAAGGGTATTGGAAACTAAGAGGTCTAGATTTGAAATCCATGATTTATGATGCATTTGCTTTTCATGTTACTTAGTCCAAAAACGCAATGATACAGAGTAAATGTACTCATCCCAAAGAGGAGGACTGGGATGATAAAATACAATAGCATCAAAGAAATTCTGAAAGGCAGGAGGACAAATACTTTCTGTTGGCTTTCTACTTGTTGGCCACGCCTCAGTGGTGAGTTGTGAGTTGCCGAGGGCTTCAGCAGCTCCATCCTTGTGGTCTTCCCAGTGCTAGGCTCCTTACTGGCTGCCTCTTACCGGCTTTCCATGGCCTGTGTTCCACACTGCTCACATCTCTGACTTGCCCCGACCAACATTACAATGTTAGTTTTCCTGTTCCTTCCCCTTTCAAGCCTGGCTTGCTATATCTCCTTCTGAAATCTCAGTGAGGCCTCCATGACTGCGCCAGACTTGAGTCTGCCACCAACTGCGGTGGCCAGGACACCTCGTATCATGGGTTTAGCAGCCTCTTCATTCTTGCATGATTCATCTGAGGGAAATTAATCCCAGGGACCAAGTACCTAGGTGGTCTTTGCACAGCAAGAGGTTCCTAGTATTCTTACTCAAATAAAAGTGTGGCAGTTTTTATATTCTTCAACTTGCCCTGGACAGGTTCTTACTGATTACTGAAATTCTTTCACAGAGTCATTTTTTTTATTCATTTTTTTTTCATTTCATTTTTAAATCATGTGTCATTGGCTTCAACTCTACCTGTGGTCTTTTATAGGTCAAAATTTAAGTTGTAAATATTTTGCTCTGCTTCTTGGTCCCAATTCTTACAAATCTTGCTAAAAGCAGCCAGAAGTATACAGGGTAAAACTTGAGCTATTTTGAAATTTTTTTTTTTTTTCTGTCAGATCAATTACTACACAACTTTAAATTAAGCTTCTTACAAAATGAGCAAAATATAGGCAATTTTTGGGCCAGAGTATAAAATGTACATCTTCTATATCCTCTGGTCTAATTCCCAAGAGAGTGTTATATCCCAATTGAAAACTCCTGGCTATTACTATTCAACTTCCTATCAGCATTCTGGTCTTAGAGCTCAAAATAGAATTGTACATCCAGATATGAATACAGCATTCTATGATTTCTACAGTCCATGTCTCCAAATCTTTCCAAATTCCTCTTGCAAGTTACTTCCAAAAGCATTGTACGCACTTGGACCCCACTTCTCTGATACCGATTGTATTTATAGCCTTTTGCATCACTGGTACACAATACCTGACACTGAAACTTACATGAGGAGAGATATTAATTTGGTTAATTTTTTCAAAGGTTTTGGTACATAGTCAATTCAAGGAGAAAATATGGGTGTGGCCAAGCAAAGTTCCTGAGTTTCTAGCATAGGAGGCATGGCAGAAGATAAGTGAGGAAGGGGCCAGAGACTAGATACAGACCCCTAACGAGGTTATACCTCTGTGAACACCCATCCACATCCAGAGGTATGTTTCACTTATTTGCTAGGCCTCTCTCAAGCCAACCAACTTGATGACCTTATGTATTTACATATATAATTACTTACACAGCTATGTAGTTGCATAAGTAGTTTAAAATTACTTATAAGTTTATCTATTTCTATTATTTGTAAGTTATCTATTTACCAGGATTGAAATAGTTAAAACATGAAAGCGTAGAGTATACATGACAGGTATTAGAAATCATAGATAAAATTCTAAAAAGCAATAAAATAAATTTGGTTTCAATTAATACATTTGACACCTTCAATTTTATAACAAATGCAATCTTATGAAACTTTTGCAGGAGAAATTCTTCTCTGACTCTTTCGCAGTTTTGCTTATCTTATAAGCAGGACTACTGACCATTTCTTTCTGTATCCTGTCAAGAGTATTCGTAGAGCCAATATCCCTGACACACAGAGAGAGCCCTTTCTCCTGTGTGCATATTTTGAACAATTAATGGGTTTACTGTCCAGTATAACAAAGATTATATTTCCCTTCATAGTGAAATTATTCCATGTAACAAGTTTGGATTTGGCACACCTTCCTGATGGTAAGGATGACCTAGCACCTTGCATCATCTTGAGGAAAGTGGGTTTCCAAGCACTGGTACACATGTTCACACTTCTACCATTATTGCCATGAATGAATAACAGGGACTTGGCTCTCTGACACAGAACTTTGTTTTCTGTCAGCCTTGCTAGTACTTGTGATATGCAAAGAAGAATAAAATTTCACAATTTTCATATTCTCCACAGTTGCACCTCCTGTTTAAACATATTCAGTGGCTGACTCACAAGTTTGAGAATAAATATGAGAATATTCAATAATCCGTGAAGATTTGCATGTCTAACCCCTAATTTACTTCTCACGATTTTTCACTTTCACATTTTCTCCACATTGTCTTTGCAGTTACACGGAATTTCTTGTTTATTATTCACTGTGGAGCTGAATTTTCTGACTTTCTCTGGTAGGACTGGAAGGATCCAGAAATCCTTCTTTCATGTTTAACACTCATTTATATTTCAGTTGTAACCCTAAAAAACAAAACTCTCAGTTCTAACTATATTTTAATGAGGTTTGTGATTATAGTTTTATTAATGCTGCCTCTTTTTTTAGATTTCTCAACTCAAAATAAAGAATAATCTTTTTTTTCCACTGAAGGATTCGCACTTAGAATCTCAATAGATGAGTTTTAGACCAATAATATATTATTAATTACATGTTTAATTAATTAGAACTGTCATAATGGCATCCGATACAGTGGTAAACAAATGGTAGTTTTCAGTATCATGAGTCTACCTTTGTGGGAGAGGTATATCAGCTGCTGATTAGATTTTTTGTTCTGAGGACACAGCCTGTATATAGTCTTGCTCCTGTTGTTCACAAAGTGGAAGAACAAGACTTTGACAACTTCTGGTTTGATACATATAAAGATACTTCATGAATCACAGTTATGATATGTATTTATGATGTGTGCAAAGTACCTGAGATATGATATGGCTTTTACTGCAAGTAGTTAAAATTATTTTTCTGGCTCTTCCATGCCATAGTAAGCAATCATAGAAAAAAACCACAAGAGAAATTAGATTAAAAAAAGAAAAAACAATTGAAAAAAAGGAGATGAGACAAACTAAAACATTAACAGCTTCTTTCCATACAACAGCAGAAATGCACAATACGGTTGTCCAAATCATCCTGCTTACATACATATATAAATCTCTTTCCTCCACTCTCTCTCCTATCCTTCTCCTCAACTCAGAAACTCTTTTCTTTTGAATAAGTTGGTTCCCCATTCCCAGTATTGTACCCTTTAGATTCCATTTTTCATAAGAAGTAGCTGATAGGCCTGAGGATATAGCTCAGCAGCTTAAGTCCCTGCCTAGTAAACCCAGGGTCCCAAGTTTGATCCATAGTACTAGGAAAAAAGAGAAAGAAAAGAAAGAAAGAAAGAAGGAAAGAAAGAAAGAAAGAAAGAAAGAAAGAAAGAAAGAAAGAAAGAAAGAAAGAAAAGAAAGAAAGAAAGGGAATAACTAGTGAAGCAGACCTGTATATATTACAAGATTAATTCTTATTAATGAATAAATAAAAAAAACCAACAGATGTTTAACACCGAGTCAGTTGCAAACTAAAGAGATATGTACCATGAAGAATACAAAAGAACAATAACAATAAGGCTGGTGAGATAGCTCAGCAGACTCAGTGATGCTCAGGCAAGCATAGGAACCTAGATCCGATCTCTAACGCTACATGCTGCATGGGCGCTGTCCCTAAATGCACTGAGCCAGCCACTGAGTGCTGACGTGGTGGCACATGTTTATAATCCCAGTGCTTGGGAGACTAAAAACAAGACCATCATTATGAGTGCAAGCTGAATAATGAGACCCTATACATAACATATATATATATATATAATATATACATATATATATATATATATATATATATGAAAGTATGGCAGCAGTGGCTCATATTCATAGTGGCATCATGATTAAAAATAATTTATGAGGGCCAGCAAGATAGCTCAGCAGACTAAGCACCTGCTTAGGCAAGCACAGGGACTGAGGTTAAATCCCTGGAACTACATGCAGTGCCAGCCCCACCCCCAGGTTGCGCTGAGCCAGTTATGGGGTCCAGGCATGGTGGTACATGCCTGTAATCCCAGGTTCTGGGGAGCTGAAAACAGGAGGATCACTAAAAGTCTGAATTGTGTAGTGAGACACTGTACAAAAATCAAATTAAAAACAATCTATGACATTTGGCTTAAACTATATATATAGATATAGATATAGATATAGATATAGATATAGATATAGATTCTTTTAAAAAATGTGTGGGCATCTCTTAGCGGTGATGACATTATTTACCTCCAAGTACCTCTTGAAGTTCTCAGCACTGTGAGATTGTTTTCCTTATATTTTTGTATTCTTTCTTCATCAAAATCTTTGCATTTACTATCCCTTCTGTTTGAAATCTTCTTTTCAGACTCTATACATCCTTTTCATTTTATTTAATTTTTTTTTTGTCTTTTTGAGACAGGGTCTTGCTATGCAGTTGAGGCTGGCCTTGAGCTCACTTTTGTAGCCCAGGCTGGTCTCGAACTCGCACCAATCCTCCTGCCTCAGCCTCCCGAGTGCTAGGATTACAGGTGTGAGCCACCACGTCCGGCCATACTTTTCATTTTAAAAACTAAATTGAAGTATTTGTTCCTCCGAAATCTACTCTTTCCCTGTTAATCCTTTCTTTCTAATTACAACACACTGTGTCCTATATATTTGCTTATCATGCAGAGAAGATTGTAATTAATATTAAAATCCACAAATTGTTCATATTATTGTTTCATTGAGAATACAATCTTCACACGTGTAAAGGCAACAATGTTTGGCTCATTCTCCCATGAAGCCCTAGTTTCTTGCACATATTACTATTGGTAGAGAAAGAGAATGGGAGATTCAATGGCGGAGAGAAAAAGAAAAAGCAATTACCACAGCCTGGAGAGCCTCCAGTCATTACATAGCCTTTCTAGTTAGTCACATGATGTTTTGCATAGAGTAGAAAATACACAACTGAAGAACTTACCCACAAACCAGTGAGTCCTGTCTCCCACGTCTTTAACATTTCACAGTTACATAGATCAACCCTTGGCAGCCTGTACTGCACTAGCCAGCATACATTAAACCTGTACACATCAGAAGTTCAGAATCTAACTGAGAAAAACATGAAACCAGAAGTGGAACAAAACAAATGGTCTACATTTTAAAAAGCAAGCAAAACAAATTATATTTCAGCATGTAAGAGGTTAAAATCTCCTACTTACTTTGTCTGTGAGCATGATACATTTTTCCAAAGAAGCTATCAAAATATCTCTATAGGCGAGTATGCTAAGGTATGGGAACATGCTGCGCTTGAATCTCTTAGCCTGGAGTCAGGTCAGGATAACCAGCTGTGATAAATTGTAAAGTAAGTATGTACAATTTGACAAGCCAGGCAAGGATTCACTTATTGTAGTGTTCTAAATCTTTTGTTCTTAGATTTGTCCCTTATATCATTCAAAGATAGTCAAGCAGCATGCAAGAGCAGGAATAGGCCATGCGGAGATTGCAGAGCATATATATTTTTCACTCCACTGCCTCATTGTTCTCATCATTAATTTGCATTGCATTGTTCTCACTCATATTTACAAACATGTTTTGCTCTCCCTCAGAGCCAGGCTTAGCTACTCTTAACTGCAATGCACAATGAAATGAGCATAGCCTCTCCATGTAGAGACAGTGAGTCCATGCAGCTTTGCAACAATGACCTGCAATGGGGAGACACAGAGCAAGGGCCGAAGGGCCAATGGGGCAAAGAAAAGTAACTGGCTGTGTGAAGTTTATCCAAGGAGCAGTATCCAAAGGGAATGGCCAGACAAATACATTTACCTATTTGCCGATGAACTCTAGCAATCTGGATTCTTATACTCTCTAGGACATCTGGGGTAATATGTAAGAATTGATGGGATGCACTAAAACTCTTCTTGCTGCTATCAGGAAATTTCTACTATGGATGTTTTGTCAAAATAAGTTTTAAATAAAGAAGCCAAGCCACTAGGCTTGCTTGCAAAATTAGCTAGCTTCTATTCTTGCCCATAGGCATGATATTTCTAAGTATTTGATGGATAGAGAAAATGAGTTCTTACCTCACTAATGAAACTTACATTCATTGAGAGCTATTTATTTCCCTGAAAAATTGTCACCAGCTACTGGCCTTCAGACCTCATAGAATGAGTACTTCTTTTTCAAATATATGCATTTGTTTTCACTGAGAAAGGGCTTCTCTAAGGTTCAACATATGTTCATGTTAATAGGATTAATCCTTCCTTGGTTCTGATCCCTGCTGAGCCAATGAGCCTACAGCTCTTGGTGCCAGGCCCTATGTCTCAACAAGGCAACATTCATATAATAAAAAATAAACCTATGGATATTTAGAAATTGAAAATAAAAATGAATTGTATTGTTACATAATGCAGCTCAAAAGAAAATAAGGAACAGGGTCAATGGTAGAAAAGAAAACAAAAAGGGAACATTTTTGTTTGTTTTTGATTTTCAAGACAGATCTCACTATGTAGTCCAAGCTACCCTTGAACTTGAGCTGATCCTCTTTTCTCAGCAGCCCGAGTGCTGGATTTCAGGTGTGCACCATCACACCCAGCTAGGAACTTGTTTAATAATATAAACTCTTATAAAACAATTGACCTACCAGTTCCTACTTGCTATTTCAAAAATATTTAATGGTTTCCCTTATATGATAAAACCAAATTATAAATTAAGAGCAAAATAAAAAGTAGACATTAGGCAGCAGGAAGATAGGTCTTGCTCAAATGGGAAGGGGATCAAAAATATAGATCATTTTTACTTACCTTTTTTTCTTTTTCATAGAGAAGTTACCATGGAGCTAGACTTGGAGGGAAGACAAAGAGTAGCACTGATATAATTTGCATGTATTTCAGTATGAATTTTTAAAGATAGTTCCTATACGTAGTTGTTACTGATGGTCTTGCTCTCGGCTCAGGCTTCAGCATTAGAAATTTGTTGTCCCACAGATAGCTCAGCGGACTAAAGCAACTGTTTAGGCAGAGTGCAGGGACTGGAGTTCAATCCCAGGCATGCAGTGCCAACCCTGCCCCTCGGGCGTGTTGAGATGGAGATTGACATTGGGCATGGGGGTGTGCACCAGTGATCCCAGAACTTGAGAGGCTGAAAATAGGAGTATCCCTACAAGTTCTATCTGTGTGGTGAGACCCCATAGACTCTGTACTAAGTATGTAAAAGTACAAAAAACAAAAAACAACAAAAAAGAAAACTTGCTGCCCTATGATCTTGGTAAATTTGGAACTCATTAACGGAAAAAAGTATGAAATGGAAGGACTAGCAACAAAGGGCACTGATTATCAGAGTGGTTTTTTGTAGTAAAATTGTGAATATTTATGGCCACTAAGCACGGAAATATGAAAATTTACCCAGATTCTTATAAGTTTTGTCCTCAAAAATAGGAAGTTTAGTATTATCTCTCAAACCACACCAGTGCATGACTATATTTTTCAATAAATATGTCTCTGTGAAATTTACTGTATAATCTTTGGTTTTACCCCAGGTATTATTATTATTAGAGCTTTGCTTTCTAATATGGAGCATTCCCAGATAGCAATTCATTTAAACACACATAGCTTCAAATTATAGCATAGCATGAAAGCCTAATGATATCATATGTATATGACTGAAATCTTGTTATAAATTCTGCATTTTTTAAGGTGCCAGGGATTGGACTCAAGATCTCGCGTTTGCCATGCAGGCACTTATGCTATTGGGCTATATCCCTGATCCCTAAATTCTATATTTTATATGCTACTTCCAGGGTAAGAGCTTCAGTCAAATGCACCCAGCCTCATGAAAAATCAACATTTACAAACTCAAATATATCAGTGATCACAACAGAGATATTTCTGTCTTAGTGAATCCTTTTTATTGTTTTAATTAATAGTCAGAGACCATAAAATCTGGAAATTATTTTATACTAATCCATTCTATACTATGCCATTATGTTCTATTTGCTTTTAATTTTAACTTAATTCAAGCAATATTTGTTTTCTGCTTAATTTTGCCACTAGAGACAAAAAAATTGACTCAATATTATACTAGAAAGGCAGAAAGTAAATAGACTAGATATCTCTTTTATAAAATAGGAAAATGTTCTTAATTGGAGCAAACCTTAGGCACTTTTGCCTCTGCTCAGACGTAATACCCTCACCCAAAGTTAGGATAGCAAAGGTTTGCTTTGCTCACAGTTTGTAAAGGTTTCAGTCCATAGCTGGCTGGCTCTAACACAGGATGGCATATGGTGGAGAGGCAACAGTTCATGGTGTCAGAAGTTAGCAAACTCAATGATAGCAGTGCAGACTCTTTCTATCCCTTATAATATTGCCACTGTAATGAAATTAGAATGATGTCAATCTAATCAGTGGACTAATCAAGCAATCAGTCACCCTAATCTGAATATGGTTAGTCCTACCATTGCAATACAAACCAACCACTCACTCTAAATGTAGCCACTTCCAAATAATATCCTATGACCACATGAGACTTTGAGGGAACATATAAACACAAATGATAGCATTCTGCCCCTGGTCTCCCAAAAACTCATGCACATCCCTTTATGCAAAAGGCATTTAATTCATCTCCAAGTGTTACCCAAGTTATACGAGGTTCAGCATCCACTGCACATTTAATTTTTTGCGTTCAAGTATAATATCTCTGAAATTTTAGGAAAACTCTTAGCTGTAAGCCCTGCACAAATGAAAAGAAAGTTAAACACTTCTAACATTCAGTGACACAAGACAGACATTTCCATTACAGAAGTTATAAATAGAGGGGCCCGGCAGGATGGATCAGTGGTCTAAAGTGCCTGCTTAGGAAAGCTTGGGTGGCTGCAGGGACCGCAGTTCAATCCCCGGCACCACATGCTGTGCCAGCTCTGCCCTCAGGGAACGCTGAGCCAGCCATAAAAATAAATAAAAAACAAACAAACAAAAGTTCTGAAATAAGAAAAAAGGGGGCTAGGGAGATAGCTCCGAGGCACAAGTGCCTGCTGGGCAAGTGCAAGGTCGTGAGTTCGAATCCTGGTCCCACAAAAAAAAAAAAAAAAAAAAAAAAAAAAAAAAAAAAAAAAAAAAAAAAAAAAAAAAAAAAGAAGTAGAAAAAAAAAAAA
>PVJA010000320.1:0-38390 GCA_004027025.1 Myocastor coypus | reverse complement strand
GCTCTGCTAAGTGCCTGCAGTTTTCCTCAGGCATTCCCTGCTTCTGTCCTCTCCCAACTTCTGGGAACTTGCTGCACCTTCGGCCTCACATTCACAGCTTCACACAGTGCATTTTCAGAGTGAAACTGCCTGACTGGCCTGGCCTTCTATATTTGGGTGGGAGCCCTTTGACCCCACACCTCTTCCACTATGTATGCACCTAAAACCAGTGCCATGTGAGTGATGTCAACGTCTGCTGCCACATGCATCAGAAGTGAGGCCTTCCTCTGTTGGATGTTGGATCAAGGGCCTAGAACTTTGAACCCTCTGAATGTCATTCTGAAGAACAAATTCTCTAGGTCACAGTCATTCTGCAAAAAAGACCCTTTCAGACTTTCTTCTCAAAACAATGTTTTCACTTGTGCAATTTTGAGATTCAAGAATAGAGTCCTGCTGCTTCTTGTGATGACCTCAGCCTGTTTTTGTCTATTATTCTGTTGAGTCTCATTAATTAATATCTTCTCTGATCTATCTTTACAGTCAAAAGTTTTAATGAAGTTTCTGTTCTGGTCAAACTCACAACATTAAATCATTTTTATAGGCTTTATGCTCTTTGATCCTCAACATAAATTTGCTAAAAAAAACTCCCCCAAATAGCTGTGGTTATAGTATCTTGACATTTCTTCTGCCAGATTCATTTTTCTACCGTGCTTAATCTCAGTCTCTGGAAAAGGTTCCAGAGATGAGCAAAAGGATGATACATTTTACAAGGCATGACACATTTTTTGGTGTCAGCCACCAAAGTAGAACTTCAACTTAGCCTAAATATCTTATTATTTACCAGATTTGTGGTCTGCTGTACATCCACAAAAATCTTCCATCTAGTACAACCTAAGGGGTGTCAGTCTTATTTTTCAGTTGGCATCTTCAATCATTTCCCAAAGACATTTCTATAGGTTCCTGAGCCAACTGGTCAATGTAGAGTCACAGCAAAGACCTCATTCCTCTGTACCAAGTTTTGAATTAGTTACTATTCACCTTGTAGGACAAACTAGCCAACATCCAAAGTTAAAGCAGAACAGGGTTATATAACTTACAGTTTAGAGAAGTTTCAAACCATAGTCGGCTAGCTGCATGGGAGGATAATGTATGGCTGAAGAGTAAGAGTTCAAGGTGGGATAAGAGAGCAAGTTTATAAGAGCGAGCAAGAAAGTCTCTCTCTGTCCTTTATATTGTATGCCGTGTACAGGACCATGCCAATACAACCAGTGAAATCCAGTGTTCATCCAACCTCAATTACAGCAACTTAATCCCACCATTGCACTATGAGTCTATCTCACACCCCAAATTCAGCCACCCCCAAAAGACCTATGTCCACATGAGACTTGGGGGTGGGACATCTAGACACAAACGGTGACAGCTCATGTGGTATAAAATGTAACAGGTGTGTATATAAGAAGGAAATTTAGGGACTGAAGTAAAGAGTCACTGCTATCTCTTCTCCACACTCTTACTCTTGGTGTGTGTGTGTGTGTGTGTGTGTGTGTGTGTATGTGTGTGTGTGTGTGTGTGCCTTTGTTACTAGGAACTGAACCCAGAGTCTTCACATCAATGTTCATTTCCAATTATTTTCTAGGATACTTTAATTATTTCTTATTTTTATTTTGAGACAAGTATTCATTAATCACTAACTTGCCCCAACTGGCCTTGAACTTGTTAAGCTCTTGCCTTACCCCACCATGTTGTTTCCATTACAGGTATGAGCCACTAGGCATAGTTAACATATTTCTTATCTTATTAAAAGTGGATCAAAGAATCAGGGATTGAATATCCACATCTATTCCCTAATGTCGTTTATGCACATATTACTATTATTCTCTTAAAAGTTTATTATTTATATTTTATTTTAACTTAACTTATTATTTTATTTTACTGTTCATTTCCTGTTAGGAAATCAATCTAACAGCACAAACATGTAACAAAACACAGTGTACTCCTCACTTCAACCCCACTATCTTGGCACCTACTACAAACCGCTTATTTTTGAAGCTAGATCTTATGCTTGTGTATTGAGACTCCTCTCCTAAATTCCACTCATAAATTCTTTCAAGTGATTTTTTTGTTCTCTTTAGCACCCCCCAAGTCTTGCTTGTGACGTCACAAGAAGGCAACTGTGATCCCTGGATTTTTGTGTTTGTGTACGTAGCCTCGTATTCAAAGAGGAATTAGACTCATTAGTATTAATGCACCAAAGCTTCTTAGGATGCTCTCTTTCCTCAGGGATTCTGAACTATCTCCTGAAGGACTAAACAATGGAGTCTTGGTCAGTGGTAAACCTGGTTATGGGTGCTCGCGTGTAGGTTCTCAGCATTGAGGAGACACAGTTAGCATAAGGTGAGTACAGTAGTTGATATATTGTGTCAACTCCACTGGATCACCTTGAAAGTTCCACCTCTGCCCCAGAGTGACTCAGCACACATGGTTGTATGATGAGGTTGAGGAAAGATTTGGTGTTCTACTTCTTCAGAGGAACTTCAGTCTTCGTAGTCAGCTTGAATTTCATCTCCTGGCTCCCAGCATACTGTTAGGACTCTGGCTCGGATTCTTCAATTTTCTGAAGCAGACTCTTCAGCCTTCCACCACAGGCCTATTGACTGACTGATAGAGACTTACACAGGACACTACAGTGGTCTTTATACGTTGGGACTGAATCCTAAAGTCTCAGGTGTGCAGCTGCCCTCTGCAAGCTTCCTCATCAGACTCTGTGGTTGCCTGTCGTAAGTCAATCTTGTAATTTCTTACACATTTTTATGTCTTGTGCTTTGTGTTTTATCTGTTCATTGCATTACATCTGTTCCTCTGGTAATATTCTTTTTTTTTTTTTCTTGTTTCAGAACTTTTGTTTGTTTATTTATTTATTTTTATGGCCGGCTCAGCCTGCCCTGAGGGTAGGGCTGGCGCAGCATGTGGTGCCGGGGATCGAACTGTGGTCCCTGAAGCCACCTAAGCTTTCTTAAGCAGGCGCTTTAGACCACTGAGCCATCCTGCTGGGCCCACCTCTGGTAATATTCTGACTAGTACAGTGAGTTCTTCAGAATCATCACTGGATCAATCAGTAGTAGCTAGGAATGATGGCCTTTATGCAGTTGATCAGGTCTAATATTATTAAACCAAAATAAATTGAGAGAGTAGAGCAGAGGACCTATAGATATGCCAGGCATCAACCATAGGTTTCTTAAACAGTCTAGAAGTTCTAAGACCAGTTACTTCACTAAGCAAGAAAAGGATTGGAACTTGAGGACAGAAACTAAATGTTAGCAAATGAAGCCTTCTTGCAGGGAAATGAGAAAAGAAAGAGATCCGAGTTCATGATTTCTTGGCCAAAGGTAGAAGCAACAATAATTTGACTATTCTTTTAAAACTCAAAGATAAAGAAATGAATGATTAGAAGTAGTTTTGAGAAAGTCAGCATGTATGTAAGGAACTGTATGGAAGGTGGTTTCATCAGCTAATATAGTAATGTTGGATCCTGCACTTTCATGGAGATATATTTAGCTATATTATGGACAACTAGAGGCTGACATTTCTATAAAACAAGAAAACTGCATAATATTCCTGACAATATTTAGATGCAATGTTCAAGGGAGAGAATTAGACTGTAAATGCATAGTTGAGATTCGTAAACAGCTAGAAAACAAAGTTCTAAGAAATATTAAGATTACCGAGGTGTAGTATTGACCAGTGGTGGTGAATTTGTGATGTGCATGCTGCTGCAGGTTACTCGTTATCATTGGAAGTACATGAAGATGTGCCATCAATGGTACAGATAATGGGAACATTAAAAATCCTGAAGAAGGGCAATATTTTGGAGGAGTGAAACATAAGCATAGAAGTGAATATAGTTCATTAGATTTCATGTTAAAGCTATTGAGTAAAGAGATTTCATTAGCAAATGAAATTGGGACAGCTGAGTAGGTATATGAACAAAAAATATTTGAAATACAAAGAAAGAAATGCCAGAATGAACTTATATGTATAAAAGATCTAGATTTTTAAAACATACTAATTAAAGAAAATTTTAAAAAAGAAACCATATGAGTTTATTCAAGCTTATTATCTGAAAGTAATCTGTGGCATAAAATTTACCAGATGACAATCTTGGAAGAAATCTATCTTATGTAATATTATAGGATAAAAATAATATAGCCAGCCCATCCAAAATGTCTAGCTAATTTCCCCCAATTTCAATAAACATTCTAAAATAGCACTAAAACAATCCTCTGAAGAATTTTGCAGAGAAAGTGTTTAAAATATCAATTGCCTAATAATTTAACACTATTGAACTCATTAGTGGTATGTTTACATTCATTATGCAAGGATATTTTGTGTTATTCAAAGCCAACTCTATTTTATTTCTACACTGTAATGAGTGTAAAATGTAATGTAAATAAATTACAATTGATATTTCATTATAACCACATGGAAAACCAAATAATACTTATTAAAATATAAAAAGATAATTTTAAAAATTGCAATAGTTTGACACTTGGAAAAATATTCAAGTGAGATTTCAGGGGAAAAAGAGACTCAGAAAATGCAGGTGCTGTTGCTATGGTGTCAGGTACAGGTTCTTGAGTGTAGAATATATAAACCTACTTGGCAGGAGGTTACCACCGCAGCAGTTCAAACCAAGTGATCACGCTACATCCTATATTTTCTGAGCAAATGTTAGTGAAATGTTTTGGTTACACCACATTTATAATTTCCCCACAGTGAATTTCCAATTCATGCAACTTTGTGCAAAGAAAAAAAGACTATCAGATTTGAGCACTGACACCCAGCAGCAATAGTAAAGAAAATTAAAAAAAGAAAAGTCAGAAATGCAAATTACTAACAGAGGAAAGAGATTTGTGACCTACTTCACCAAAGGCTTGCAGGTCATTAAGAGACTTCTACTAACTGATAAGAGGAACATCAAAATCTGATGCAAAATTGCAGAAATACAAATAGTCCATAGACACATATACGAAAGGGTCTTTCAGAACATATTACAGTACCAGGTAAGTGTGTTATCACAATGCAGTCTGTATATTTGAGATTCATAACCAAAGAAAAGAAAGAAAGTTCTACAAAATATTAACAATATCGAGGTGCAGTACAGAGCAGTAGTGATGAATTTGTGACGCACATGCTCCAGCAGGCTACTTGTTATTAATGTTAACCTAACCAATACAGGAGAAAGAAAAAGATGCAAGATGGAAGAACAGAAATACAAAAAGTCTTTTCCCATATGTTCTGCTGAAACTCAATATGCATTAATATTCCTTTATTTAATGGAAAAATAAAAACAAATTTCATAAAAATCTAGAGGCGTAACAATCATCAATAAATTGCATAATGTTATTTTTGAACTAGGAATTCAGAATACAAGATATGGGTATAAAACTTTCTCTGGCTGGTATTAACACAAACCTTTCCAATAAAATAAGAGATAATAAAGGTATAATTAGCTTACTTGTTTTTCTCTTTCTTTTTCATTCGTTTCCCCTTTCCTTCATCCTAGCTCTGTTTTATGAGTGGGTGAGATGGGGAGGTGCTGTGGGGTGCCTCTCTTCCTCTGTCCCCAGGAGTTTGGGGGGGGGAACCCCAGGGAAACACAGTCCTGCAGTGCAGGGCTGTTTAATTGGCTATGCCTCTCTAGCCTCTCCTCATGGGGCAGAGCTTAGCTGTTCCACTCACTACACACCCTTATAGTAGTTCATCATTATCTTGGTGGTTTCAATGAGCTCTCTGATGCACAATAGGAAGGGAAAGAACAGAAAAAGAAAATCAAAACGGAAGAAAACTGACTAGTTTTAGGGAGAGAGAGCAGTTCACTCGCTCCTGTGTGTGTAATAATGCGCTGTCTTTGGAGGGAGACAGAAGAGGCACAGGATCTTACATCCCAAATCTATCCTGTATTCCTTGATTTAGATTTAGCAACACTGTTTTAGTATGTCCTCGTCGTCCTCCTCCTCCTCTTCTTCCTCTTCCTCCTCCTCTTCTTCCTCTTCCTCTTCCTCTTCCTCTTCCTCTTCCTCTTCCTCTTCCTCTTCCGCTTCTTCTTCTTCTTCTTCTTCTTCTTCTTCTTCTTCTTCTTCTTCTTCTTCTTCTTCTTCTTCTTCTTCTTCTTCTTCTTCTTCTTCCTCTTCTTCTTCTTCTTCTCATCTTCTCCTCTAATTTCTCCTCCTCCTCTTGTTCCTCCTACTTCGTCTTCTGATTAGAAATATAGACCCCTTTCCCCAGCATCCTCATAGGCTGGCTGACAGTTTGATTAAGTCCTTCATCAGTGTTTCGTTTTATCGCTGAATCTCTTGCTTCAGATTGATTTTCATTTCGGGCATACATCCTCCCTTTTCTTCCATTTAACTGTGTTTTAGTTGAATTTCTCTATGTAGCTCTAAGCAAGGCTCCTCCTCTATTGAGCCATGCTGTCTGCTCCATTAATACTTTTAAATCTCATAAGTAAAACTAAAAACAGGTGAATATGAATGTATAATAAATCAATAATAAATTCACAAAAATGCTGTATCAAAAAATAATGTAAACACAGTGAATAAAGTAATCAATAAAGTGAAATGTATTGTAAGTGTATTAATTATATAAATGAATTAATACATTCAAAACCTATAAAAGTGCAAATAAGAGAGATGTCATCATAAAATCAATAAAAACTTTAGACTGAATTTAAAATACTGAAATATATAAATTCTTGAGGCTATTTAAGTCTTCTTACATAGAAATGAACTTCTATGAGAAACAGTGGTCTGCCGTAATTCTAATCCTTATTTAAAGAAATTATTGTAGAAATTATTAACTCCATTTCAGGACATGGAAGACACATGATAAGTCAATTATTTTCTACTAAGCAACCAGGGAATTTTCAGCTTAGAACTATTAAGTGAAAAATATATTGGAGTGGGGCTGGGGAGATAGCTCAGTGGAATAAGCACTTTCATGGAAAGCACAACGGCCCGAGTTCAATCCCTAATCCCACAAAAAAAAAAAAAAAAAGAAAAGAAAAGAAAAGAAAAATGGACTTAGGTGAATGACACTGCCCCAGGCCAACCAGAAAGACTTTGGACCCAGCAACAAGGCCTGGCATGTGTGTGAGACCACTCGGGGCCTGATGGAAACTCATTTGACACAGCAACATGTGAGTGGAACTCCATCCATCAGATAGTTCCAGTGTGGAAAACTGGGGCAGCATTTCCTGCAGTGAGACTAGAGACAAGACCCACACAGCGGGGCCGGGAGCAGAACATTTTGCCAGGATGGCACAGCAGGTTCCCGTCCCAGGGCTGCAGCAGGAAGAAGTGGAACATAGCAGCCACGCCCAAGTCACACCAGCCAGAATTGACTTTGGTTGATCCATATGTGGTGCTCAGGTAAGAACTCTACCAAAGCTCTACACCAGAGCTCAGAATGCAGGGCTATACAAAATGACAAAGAGAAGGAGCAAAATGTGCTCTCATCCATGAGCCCACCCAGAACAAATGCAGGAGACAATAGCACAGAAGGAATTGAGTATTTCCATTCTAACAAGATGTCCTAATTTTTACTTCTTTGCATTCTCACTACTACTTTCTTCACATAAATTATTTCTAAAAATCATTATATCATTATTAGAGATTTATTTATTTATTTATTTATTTAATTTTATTTTGTTTCACAACCTTTGTTTATTCACCCATTTTTATGGCTGACTCACCCGGGGATCGAACCGCGGTCCCTGAAGCCGCCCAAGCTTCTCCAAGCAGGCGCTTTAGACCACTGAGCCATCCCGCCGGGCCCCATTTTTAGAGATTTAAAGCAGTGTTTTTAACAGTGAAATCTCTGCAGCCCTTTTATTTATTTATTTTTTCTTTTAAGACAGGAACTTGCTGAGTCTCTAAATGGGCCTCACCTTGCAGTCCTCTGGCCTCAGCTCTCCAGAATTCTGGGATAATTGCTTGTGCTCACACACTGAGCTCATACAACTTCCTTCTATCTTATCTTTTTCTACAGTTGACAATTGATATTACTTTTCCTGACTTGTATCCTCTATCATCCATCCATCCATCTTTCAAAATATTGTTGGGAAGACCATTCTACGATGCAAATAAGACCAAGTTTTACCTCATGTTAATATTTTCAAACTGTATGATGAATTACCTGTTCTTATATCTTAAGACTTCTCTGTTCCTGTCCAGCAGGTGTCTGTAGCCTCATGTGCTACTTGTTTTTCCTTATATGAATTTATTTGCAGCCCCATGAAACTCATCTGTAGCTTCAGTGTGTGATTGATGTGTTTGGACCTTTCCTGAGAGAATGCTCTTGACTGGAAGATCCTCTACTCTTAGGCAGCTAACTAGCGAATCTTTACTCTTCCATCAGAACTAGCTCACAAAGTCCTCCCAAGCCTCTTGCTCTTATTGTTGATTCACTGTTTTTCCTTTGATGGCCTTACTTCAGAGGCTAGAGAAGCAAATTACTCTTTTTTTCCAATCTGACTACCTCTTGGCATCCTACCTGAAACTCATCAACGAACAAGTGGATGATTTCTTGGAGAAGCTGAGCAGTTTTGTTTTCCTACTAATTTCTCCTGTCTCATTAAGCAACCAGCTATGAATGAGGAAGGATCATCAAGATGTCAAGTACTTTCACTACCATGAAGGAAAGGCCTGACAATACCAACATCATTGCTAATCTTAAAAACATTTAGTTGATGAAGCTATATTAATATTCACTGACTACCCGAATTCTGGTTTTTGAAAAAAGTGAATTATGGCTACCTCGGCAAAATTTGAGCTCAGTTTTATTTTGCTTACAGTAAAAAGATTCATTGTTTTCCTATACTCAATGAATTACTCAATATTCTGTACAGCAACAACGTAGGTATAATAAATGATTCTACCTGTAAGAACAACTAAGGGAAATTTTTTTCTGTATAGATGGTATTTGAATGGTATGTTACTTGATTCTACTTTCAAAATTAGATTTATGTGCTGGATTCAATCTCAACCTGCTTTTCAAGTGCAAGGACACAGGTTTAGTCCCCAACACCATATGGCCTGGTGACAGATGCCTGTAATACCAGTTTTGGGGAGGCTGAGACAGGAAGATCACTATGAGTCTTAACTGCAAAGCAAGATCATGTACCAAAACAAACAAACAAATAAATAAATAGTTTTAAAAATAAGCAATAAAAACAAAATTGAATTTATGCATCTACTACTTTTTACCTATCAACTGAACATAATATCTTGCCCCATCTCCAGTTAATTTTTTTCTTAGTATTATAAATTATTTTCCTTTGACAAAAAAGAAAATTGACATTTATGTTATGACAAATACAGGAAATTTCATGCTAATGGTCAGACCTGAAAAAATTTGCATATGATGCAGGTGAATGAAGAATAAAACTACTTTTACTAAAAGGTGTATCTGCCAAGCAAAGCTATTCAAAGAAACTGAACTGCTCATTCTGTGGGAGAGTCAAAGCATAGTATTAAAGCAAAAATGTAGCATAAAAACAGGTCTTGATCTACCCTTATTAAATTGGGAAATGAGGACAATTTACTAACCAGATATACACATACCAGATAAATGATTATTATTAATCATTATTTTTTTCTTGCTGTATTGAGGATGGGGTCTATAGGCCCTACAGGGTCTCACTATTTAGATTGGACTCTTAATGATTCTCCTGTTTTCAGCCTCCCAAGAACTGGGATTATGGACACACACCACCATGCCCAGTCTCAATCACTGTATCAAAGCAATCCACGGGCAGGGCGGGCACATCACTCTAGGAATCAAACTCCAGCTGATCTGCTCCCCTAACTAGGTGCTTCAGTCTTCTGAGCTATCAAGTTGGCCCATATACCACAAAATTATGCATGAGCATATGTATGTATTAAATAGCACAAAGTCATTTTCTATATTTAATTTATTCCATTCATACTTGTTGATCCTGCAGTTCTTACCAGAATAGCATTTTCTTTTCTGACTTTAGCAGAAAAAATATTTTGGCTATGCTCTGGGCTTATTAGTTATTTTAGGATAATATTGCTAGAAATATTAATAAAATAGAATGAGTTTACTACATTGTCTTGAAATTATTACAGAACCATTAAAAATGCTGTAAAGTAACATGATTGTGTTAGTCTATTTATTCTTCCAATGAACAATATGGAAATTGAAAAATTCTGCTAAATCCTCATCTGAGATTGCAAAACAAACAGAAATTTTGTATCAATGTGATGACTGGAAAAATCAGTAGCATAACATTGTCATTTTTATAGCTAATGAGATGTTTACAAAGAACACTCACTTAATTCATCCGTTGGGCTCTATATGATTTTTTTTCCTTGTCTCCTATTCTCCTATATTACTCTTTTTTGTTTTCTTTGAAAATGAACAATTGCTTGAGAGAGAGAGCACAGCAATATTTGAAATGACGTTAGATTGTAGCACACATCTAGGAGACCAGAATGACTGGAATTCCAAGGATGGTTTTAGGATTATACATTGCTATTGTCAGTGTCGAACTCCTGGTGGAGATTCTTAGGACCATTGTCCAATTCAGCCTGTGTATATAAGTGCATGGTTTTGCCCCTTCCAAGTTTCCCAACTTACCTGAAGCTTGAGTTCTTGATTTCCATTCACCTATGTTATGCATTTTCATTTATATTTATTCTTTTTAGTTCTTACACTAGTGAGATGATATGATATTTAGACATGTAGGTCTGGTTTATTTCACTCATGAGTATATTTTTAAGATACATCCACTTATATATGAAGGCTTCTAGTTTTTTGTACTTGACAGCTGAGTAATATTCCATCGTATAAAAACATCACATTTTTTTCAAGATTGCTTCCAAGATTTGGCTATCACAAATTGTGCTGCTATAAATATAGGTGCACAAACCAGAAAGATGAAAGAAAAAACCCAAATTCAAGCAATAAGGAATGAAAAGGATGAAATTACCATAAACCCAGTAGCCATTTGGAAGATCATTAACAGCTACCTTGTGAATCTTTACTCTCACAAATGAAATGTAAATATTCCTAGAAAGATAAAAATTACCAAAAGTGAATCAAGAATATAAAAGAATGTTTAATAACTCAATAACAGCCAATGAAATACAAAATGTAATTAAAAAAAGAAACCTCCAACAAAGAAAAATCTAGGTCCTGATGCATTCACTACTGCATTCGACAAGAAATTTACAGAAGATATAATCCCAATATTCCTCTAAAGCTTCACTGAAATTGAAAAGGAAACAATCCTCCCAAAATTATTCCTGGAAGCAAGTATTATATTGATATCCAAACCAGAAAATAATGCAACTAAAAAAGAGAACTATAGGCCAATCTCTCTCATGATCATAGATGTGAAAATCTTCAATAAAATCCTTGCCAATAGTATACAGCAAATCATCAAGAAGATAATACACTATGACCAGGTAGGATTCATCCCAGGAATGCAAAGATGGTTTAATATATGCAAATCTATAAATATAATACACTGTATCAATAGAGGCAAATCCAAAAACCACATGATCATCTCAATTAATGCAGAAAAGGCTTTTTGATGTAGTCCAACAGTTATTCATGTTCAAAGTACTACAGTTAATTGTAATAGATAAAACTTATCTATTACAATCCAGCAGCTAACATAATTCTAAATGGGGAAAAACTGAAGTCTTTTGTTTTTACATATGGTACAAGACAAGGATGTCTTCTATCACCACTACTATGCAATATAGTTCTGGAATCATTAGCTAGAGTCATTAGATAAGAGAGAGAGCGAAATAAAAGGATTAAAATAGGTAGAGAAGAAGTCAAACTATCATTATTTGCAGATGATATGACAGCGTACTTGGAAGACCCAAAAAAATTCCGCCAAGAAGTTACAAGAATTAATACCCAAAAGTCAATAGCATCCCTCTACACAGATAACAAGTGCACATCCAGAGAAATTAGGGAAACAATATCTTTTACAATAGCATTGCAAGAAATGAAATACTTAGGAATTAATCTAACAAAAGAAGTAAAACATCTTTTCAATGAAAACTACAGTACTCTGAAAAAAGAGATTGTAGAGGATTACAGGAAATGGAAAGGTATCCCTTGCTCCTGGATAGGAAGAACCAACATTGTGAAGATGGCCATACACCCTAAACTGTTATACAGATTTAATGTAATCCCTATCAAAATACCATCAATATCCCTCACAGATCTGGAGATATCATCCTAAAATTTATTTGGAACTAGAAATGACCTAGAATAGCAAAGACAATCCTGGACAACAAAGATAAGGCAAGAGGCATCACAATTCCTGATCTAAAATCATACTACAAAGCTACAGTGGTAAACTCAGCATGGTATTGGCAAAAAAAAAAAACAAAACAAACAAACAAAAAAAAACATAGACCTGAGTATCAATGGAATACATAAGATTCAGAAGCAAACATAATCACACTCAGCCACCTTATCTCTGACAAAGGGGCCAAACATGTTTACTGAAAGAAAGATAGTTTCTTTAACAAATGGTGCTGGAAAAACTGGCTTTCTACGTGCTGAAAACTAAAACTTGATGCAGGTTTATCACCATGCACTAAACTAAAGTCAAAGTGGATTAAAGATCTAAGAGTCACGTGTCAGTGGAAGCAGGAAGGCATAGTTCTTCACTGGCTCCCCCATCCGCCATGTTTTCAGGCTGGGTCTGACTTGGTCTTCCCCATAAGGAAATAGCTGGAGAGTTCCAGAGAGCCTAGGCGCCACCAATTGGGCTACACTTGGGCTGAGGAGGCAGAGCAGCAGGAAACCTGAGCAGTTCTGTTGGGGAGGGAGACCATGACGTCGAGCATTACCCAACTTTCTGGTGTGACTGTCGTGCTGGTGATGGCCTACAGGAGCCTGGTATTTGTACTGCTATTTATTATTGTGAAGAGGATAATAATGTGCTTTGCAATGAAATCCAGAAGGGGACTTCATGTACGTTTTGGACACAGTGCCCCCAAGGACTTGAAAGACGGGATGGATATTTGACTATCCAGTGTTCAAGATATCTAGTATGAAGCGCAACTCCTTGAAGATGATGGTACAAGGACTGCTACAGCTGGAAGCCCAGGGAAATCGAAGACATTGGCCAGAGAGAGTAACATGCTATCAGGAGGCCCTAAGTGAGCTGGCCACTGTGATCAGTGCATGAATTGGCAGCTCTCAGTGACACCATCAGTCAGCAGCCAGAGACCTAACTCAGTCTCCTGAAGTTTCCTCTAGCACCATTCAAGTGATGTATCTTCCCTCCAGTCAGAAGGGCAAGTATGCCAAGCACTTCCTGGAGTTGAAGAGCTTTAAGGACAACTATAACACATTGGAAAGTACTCTGTGATGGAGCAGCAGACTCACTGCCGACTGGGCCAGTTGCCTCTTGCAAGATAGGCTGCTTGTAGGGTGCATCTGAGTCACCTGGCTCAGCAGCCAAAGACCCTGTTCTGCAGGGTCATTCCCAACCCCTGAAAGGCATTCCAGAACATTAGTTAAGACCTTATTTCCCCAATCATAGCTCTTTTTTCTGGTTTTTAATTCATGACATTCTTAATGGGTTTTTGTCGGATTTTCCTTAAGATGTTTCATTTATTTTTGGCCAGCCTTTAGTCACCCTTTTATAGGCTATTTAATCTCAAAGGTGAGAGTTGAGATGAGGTATCTTTTGTGACTATTATGTTATACTTTGTTGAATGGGGGTCATTTGGGCTTAGGGTGTTTCAGAGCTATTGCTTGATGATGAAAGCAGATAAGATACCAGATACAGCAGCTCACACCTGCAATCCAACCATCAGGAGTCTGGGGCAGGAAAATTTTGAGTTCGAGGGCACCTTTAGCTACATAGCAAACGCAAGACCAATTTGAGCTGCACATAAAAACAATAGTGACTTCAAAACAGACCAGCTGGTAGGGAGAGGTGGTAAAGTAGGTGGGGATGGTGGGGAGATAGCTCAGTGGCTGAAGTGACTGCCTGGCAAACCCAAGGTCCAGAGTTCTATCTCTGTACCACAACAACAACAACAAAAAATGTAAGTAGGTGGTGTATGGAACAGCTTATCATGGTACTATATTGTAAAGCATGATAGGTTGGAAGATTAACAATTTTCCTGATGAGTAAGGGTCTGCTCTCCTACTTGAATTCAATTTTCTTGTGAATATGAATGTTATTGTACCTAACATAGACCAGGCATTGTGGAGCGTGCCTATAATCCCAGCACTTGGGAGGCTGAGGCAGGAAGATCACTGCAAGTTCAAGGCCAGCCTGACCTCCATAATCATAGCCTGCCTCATAAAAATAATAATACTTGTCTAAGTCTCAAGTACCTATGCCATGGTAGGAGTCAGTGTGAAGGCATGATTTCCCCTAATATGCCAATGGACTGGTTTGATGTTACAAATCATTTAATAAAATTAACTGTTGAAAATTCATTTAAAAAGATCTAAATATTATGAAAACATAGATAGGCTTATTTTTGAGAAATAAATGATAAAATATTTTGACAAAATGCCAACTAGATAGCTCAGCAGACTAAATGCCTACAAGGCAAGATCAGGTACCTGGGTTGGATTGCTGGCACCACATGCTTTGCTGGCCTTGTGCTGGGACAAACAGAACCTGCCACAGAGACTGGGAATAGTGGTGCACACATGTAATCTCAGGACTAGGGAAGCTGAAAACAGGGGGATCATTACCAGTCCTAGTTGCATATGGAGACACTGTATGAAATACATTAAAAAACAAACAAACCAAAACAAACAAGGTATTTTGACTTCGTGAATAGAAGCTGACCAACCATTGACAACGAGAGCAACATTGGGCACCTTAACTTGCAAGTATTCTTAAGTCAGACCACAATATATTTAGTGATATTAAATGATTTTGAGACTGTCCACATCTCACTTTAAAATTTTCACTCAGGGACTCATTTGGTATTTTAGAGTTTTTAATTCTGGAAGCAAGTTCCTGCTGGGTATAAATAACCATGAAGAAGAAAGTTATTCTAAATCTTCTCTGAAAAGTATCTTCTCATTGTACCATCACTTTAAATCTTTAACAGTCCTTCTGAGTAAATTTTAGTTCACAAATATAGATAATTCATAAAAGTCCAATTCCATAATGAAGCCAATAGTAATTGTTTATTCTTGAAAGCAAACAATAAACTGATAAGAAAAGTGTTTTTAAATGCTATGCAAGAGTCTACTGTGGGATTAATTAATTAATTTATTGAGCGGATATTTGGGGAATATGGACCATGTACAAGATGCTTTATTATGCAAGCAAAATATACAAGAATCCTTGTTCCTGGGGATGTTTTACCTGTAGGAGGAAATAAATAATAGATATGGAAATACATTTACAACTTAGTTTTTGGTGATATAAAATGGAGGAATAATGGTCCCAGATAACAGACAGACTGTGGCTGTGTGTGCCAGGCATGGCTGTACTTAATAGTGCTGGGAGTGGACACTAATTTCATGAAGCTAAAGTGAGCACTTAAAGGGAGTGAATGAATCCAGATATGCAGATACCTAAGGAGTGAATGTTTGGGATCTAGGGAAGAGTATTTGAAAAGCCCCAAGGCAAAGGTGGTCCAGCTGTCATTAAAGATCATAGTGAGACTGACTGGATCAATAGGAACTGGGACCATTAGAAACTGGAGTGATCATTACGTGATTATGTCAATTTTAGCAAGAAATGTCCAAACGAACTGGATCAGCATAACTCTGGGTGTGGCTGAAAGGATCTTGTGAAGATAGCAGACTCCCTGGCAGCCTGCCACACACCGTTAGCAGCCCTACAACCCTAGCTTTTGGCAGCAGAGGCAGGAGGGCCTCTATGAAGTTGAAGCTGGCCTGAGCTACACAGTGAGCTCAAACCTAACCTGACCTAGATAGGGAGAAACTGTGTCAAACAAAAGAAAGCAAAAGAAAACAACAACAACAATAACAACAACAACAAAAGAAACAGCAGCATTGCTGGCTGTGATTGACAACAACCAATGTACATCTTACCTGTGTAGAATAAAAGAGAAAGAAAGGCGGGCTTCCTTCCTTCCAGTTCTTCCGGTTCTTCATTCAGAGGAGGTCCAGCCTGCACCTCCACCTTGGACATCATCTAGCTTCCACCACAGAGCCCTCACTCTTCCATCACAGACACTTTTGCTTCCTGAAATAGACTCTCTCTGGAGACTACAGAGGATCTCCAGGCCTTCAGCTTGATTTTCTGGGTCTCCAGCACAGACAGCCCTTTTATACTACCCCACACCTGACTCCACTGGAGGCCACTGGAAGCCTAGCTTATAAATCCTCATGTAATTATGTGTCATGCATTAAATCTGTTTCCCTGGTAAGCATCCACAGACACAACCGGGGAAAGTGATGGTAGTTAAAATTAGACCTGTCTGGGACCTGCAGGTGTCATTGCTGTTCAGGACATACTGCAAAGTTTCAATCTTTAAAATCTCCTTTGAGAAGCCAACGACTACCTATTTTAGTAAAATTAAAGCATTAGAAAACAAAAGACACAAATACCTTAAAAAGTTTCTGCGAGTAGCAAATAAAATTGCTAAATAGAAAAACAGAATTTTAGTGATAATTGCTTTTTTTTGTTTGTTTGTTTTAAGCATGCTACTTATCCAAGGACTAACTCTATAGTGAATTCTCACCTAGGCAATTTTCATATAATAATGTTAGTTAATGAGGAAAATTGTATCCCAATACTCTGTTTATTTATTCTTTATGTATCCATTATTTCACATAAATTTACAAGAGAAAATGTATCCGTATAGCCCATTCCTACCTAGGGAAACACCTTAACTATGTTAGAAAATTGCTTCTAATATTAGTCTCATTTTACTAATCTAAGCAATAGATTTTGTACTCACTGAGGAATCCACAAGCAAAATCTCATAGCAGGTGCAGCTGCAGGTGGTGGAGAGGCATTCCAAATCGCCACTGGATCTGCCAGTGTGGAAGATCTCATGGCATCTGGCAAATACCTCTAATGGACAGGAATCGCTTTGGGGCAAAAAAAAATTCTCTTTTCTTTAGAGACAAAAAAGAATGCTATTAAGTTCTGTGGAGTTTCTTTTTTCTTTCTGTTTGTCTTTATTTGGTTTCAGGGGATGCAGATCTTCTTTGCAAAGAGCACAAACATGTTCCTTTAGGCTATGTTCATTCAAAGTATTAGTTAATAAATTATGCAGAAACAGACTCACATTAAATTTATAATTACTGGATAATTCATATGTTTAGTGACTAAGTGTTTTGTCACAACTTTAATAGCATGTGCTTTGAATGTATGTCACCTAACCTGAGACGCTCTGTAGCTTACAGCTTTTTCCATATTTAAAATGTCTTCTCCTGATGCAACCAACAAGTTCAGGCAAAGGTGAAGATAAAAACAACAAAAACAAAAACAAACAATAAAAAAAAAAAAAAAAAAACTGATCAAGCAATGGCCGTGACTCATCCAGACTGGCTGACACTGACAACAGTTCTATAAAGCACTATTCATTGTTCCAAAGTAAATCCTGAAGGGATTCGACTGACCTTGAGAGATACAAAAGTTACATGTTTTGCTATACAGGTCTTGCTTTAACGTGCCCTTAACCACCCAGCCGAAAAGTTTAACCATGATGCATAAAACGTAAAGCTAGATTAGTATGCTGAGCTGTAAAAGGCTTAAATCAACAGCTTCCATCATTGCCAGTTTTGCCAATAACCCACTGGGATTATGGAACATTGGATTATGTATACAACTACTTTCTCTTAGCTCGTTGAGAAGAAATTTGATTGTACAAATAATGATTTGAAAAATTATAACATCTACACCCTGTGCTCCGTATAACTAATAGGAGGATAACAATATGCATTGTATCAAATTTTGAAATGTACTACTAAGATTTATTGAAACTGTCACATTGTTATACATGGTTATTTCTTATTAAAAGTAATAAAAATAAAAAAAATAGAAAAGCAACAAGAAAATGTTTCAGAATTTTAAACAAATGGGAATAGTAAAGAGGAAATGGATATTGCTGCTAATGGAGAAAAACAAACAAACAAACAAAAAACCCAAAGATTTTTCTGCCTCAAACCACTAATTGAATTTGAGGAGTGAACTGCAGTGTTTGTAAGACAAAGTATGAAGGCAAAAATCATGACGACCCAGCAAATTGCTGTGAATGTTTTAGTTTAGTTTTGTTTCATTAAATCACACTCTAGAGGAGGTGATGTATTTTCCTTCATTCTGTATTTTAAAGCCTGGTGTTCGGATTAACGTGGCTTTGCAGCTTATGTGGGGGCTGAGTTTCTGGTCGTCTTTCTGAGCCAAGAGAAGTGATTGCAAGCTTCAGAATGTGAGAGAAGACAGGAAGACGTCCTTGTCTCCAGTTCCTTCCCTTTGTCGCTTTGTCCAGCTCTTAAATTCTATGTGATCTGAGTGATAGCAGCACAAAGAGACTTCTCTCCCTTGTTCATGCCAGTGAAGAAACTGTGTCAAGTTCAATATCATGGCACTGTTTCCATGCTTACAGGAACCCAAGTTCCTTTTCAATTAACTTTATTGGTACAATTTAGACATATATAATTACCACATTTATGATCAGGATTTCATAGCTTTTGACACATTGTATCTTAAGTACTATTTTCCACATTCTGTGCCCCTTACTTTAACCACCCTCACCCTCCTTGTATACAAAATTTTGTTTATATTTTATCCTATTGTTTCGTTCCCTTTGTACTTTCCCTACTCCCTTTTCCCTTTGAACAATATTTCAAGAGTTCTGTTATACATTCTGTTTCTTATTTATACTTTTAGTTTCTCATACCAGAGAGACAATGTGCTCTTTACATGTGTTTCCAATTTACTGCCTTTAGATTGTGGTCTCAAGGTGCTTCATTTAGCTAGAAATGTTTCAATTTTGTCCTTTTTATGGCTGAGTAGTACTCCAAATTGCACACAAAATCTTTTTTTATCCATTTGTTCATTAATGAGCATTTGAACTGTTTTGAAGATTTAGCTATTATAAACTGTGCTGCTATAAATATGGCTCTGCAGATATCACTGTGGTATAATGATTTTTGTTCTTTTGCAATGATAAGAAGAAATAGAATAGTTGAATCAAATGGTACCTCTAGTCTTAGTTTTCTGAAGAATATCCAAAGTGATTTCTATGGCGGACTCACACATACAAAATTCTTAATGGGCACATTTAATCTGAGAATGTTGGAACACATTACTAGGGTATTGGTGGAAATGATAGCGACAAAATTTTTGAACACATGTGAATTAGAACCTAGTAGATTTGTGATTATTCTTTTCTGTTTTGAAAAGAATGAAAATAACAAAGAAAAAAATACCATAATTTTAGGAATATGGCAATGAAAATATAATACAAATGATGGGTAATAGGAATACTATGTGATTTTTATCCTCAAAATCTTAGATTTCTTTTATTTGGTCTGGGTTCTAGGATTCAAAACTTCATTTATCTTTCTTTCTGAAAATAATCTCATTTACTATTTCTGTGTAGAATTTGTAATGATCCCAGGATACTCCTGGCTGTCAGAATTTCAAGGTAGTAGATTCTAGGAAACATGTATCAGTCATATCACAACAATTTTAAAATAAACTCATGTTGGGCCCATTAATTTTTATACACTACAGCGTGACGTCACTCACCATATGAAATAGACAGCTCTGATTGCCTGCAGGTGTGTGTTGTGAGGCAAGAATTGAAAATTAAAATGACGGGTCTCTGCAGCTTTGCAGGAAACTGAATGTTAGAGTTGTTGGAGAGACACAAGTTGGGCAAGAAAAATTAGAGAAGAGAGAAATGTGGTCTGGAAAAGAAATATCACTTTCACTTTCAAGCTGATATTCTCTATGAGCCAAGGTACACCGCGCTCTGTTATCCCACAGAATACACCTTAATTTTTACTACAATCGAACTTCTATGGATTTTCTTTCTGAAAATTCACTCCACATACACAAGTTCCAGAGTATGTAATGCCAACGGACATATCTCAAAGAAAGAATGGCTGCAATACATTTCCTAACTTCAGGATACTTATTTCAAATGAGCCACTGCTATGCACACAGAAAATACATTTTAACTGCTTTAATTTTGCTTTCTAGAAAAGGCATGAACTTGTATGACCATTAGTTCACACATATTACAATAGTCTTCACATTTAAAATGCATTCCTCATAAACAAAAGAAAAGATTATTTGCATAATGGAAAACGAGATAAAACCTGCCAATTATATCAGCAATTGGGGTTAAAGTTAGCAATAGTCTAACTTTTTGTCTTTTTTTTTTTTTTTTTTTTTTTTTTTTTTTTTTTTTTTTTTTTTTTTTTTTTTTTTTTTTTTTTTCATTTATGTGCTTGATATAGGGTCTCACTATACAGCTGGGACTCATAGTGATCCTCCTATTTTCTGACTTTCCAGTGTTGGGATAACAGGTAAGCACCCATTAGGCTAGAATTCAGTTGCCAGATCAGCATGCTCTGGGGGTGGGGCTAGTGTGGAATGCAGACCTGGGATCAAACCCTGGCCCCTGTGCTTGTCAAAGCAGGTGCTTAGTCTGTTGAGCTATCCCACCAGCCCTTGTGAATATCTTTCAATTCTATTGTCTTTAAAAATTCTAATACCAATTTATTAATTTTTCTTCATTATTGTAATGTAAAAATTTTGTATGTATTTAGACTACATTTAATCTAAACACACTTACCATAAAATGCAGCATAGTGAAGCCACCACATAGGTAAATTGAAGCATTACTAATTATTGTGGTTAAGTCACTACTGTCGAGAGTAAGCATGCAGTTAGAATTTTTTGGTAGGCCCGGCTAAATAGCTCATTGGATTAAAGCACCTGCAAGCAGGTTCAGGGTCCAGGGATTTGAGCCCTGGGCCTGCTAGGTTGAACCAGCCCTCAGGTCATGCTGAGAGGGCAATTGAGATGACTGGGCATGGTGGTGCACACCTGTAATGCCAGCTCTTGGTAGGCTGTAAACAGGTACGTGACTGTAAGTCCTATCTAGTAGTGAGACCCTGAGCACCCTGTATGTGTTTCTCTAAAAAAAAAAAAAAAAAAAAAGAATATTGTTTTGAAACCCTCATAGCTGGTGAAAGCATTAATATATACTTCAAATCAGAAGCTTAAGTGAATGGATTCTTCCTCTTGTATTTCCTTTTATTTTGATGACTGTTAAAACATTATTTTCAAACCTCTATAAAATAACATAAGTAGCTAGAGAGCTAGATGGATAATAGATAAATTAATGATATATCTATTAATCTTATATATCTCTTTGCTTTTAAAGTTATTTCACGGTTATGACAGTTGTATTTTTTATTTTTCACAAGTTTTTAAAATTTTGTTAAAAATGAATCAAAGAACTGAAAATAGGTGAGAAAAATCACAGTGAAGTCTACTATGATGAAGTAATTATTATACCACCATGAATATTAACCTAGATATACAAAGAGGTAAAGACAATCAAATTATAAAATTCAACACAAAATAGAAATATATACATTTTGGATATAAATATTAATGAAGTGCTACAACCATAAGGAAATAACAGACAAAACTGGTTAAAGATGAGAGATTACTCTATATGATACCTCGGATAGAAAATAATGTGAAGAATATTATTTATGGATTTTTTTATTATCAAAGCCATATTTATTCCCACTCTTCCATGAAAAAGAGAAAATTAGTTCTTAGACTGTCTTGCTTTCCCCCTACTCCCATTATTGTGGCTGACCAGATAGCTCAGTGGACTGACATGCCTGCTTAAGCAGACTCAGGGACAGGGTTGAATTCCCTTAGTGCCATGCTGGTTCCACCCTTAGGATGCTCTGAGACTGCTTCTGAGACTGGCTGTGGTGACTCATGCCTGTAATTCCAGCACTTGGGAGCCTGAAAACAGGAAGATCACTGTGCATCGATCTGTGTAGTCAGACCAGTGGTCCTTGCACTAAAATATATTTAAAAACAAATTCCATGGCTGTGAGAACTCTCTCTCATTCCACTACACTGAAAATGTATTAGACTTTCTGAATAAATTAAAGTTCTGTTTTGTTTCTTTGTACTTGTACACACACGCTGCTTCAGAAGGCTTATCTTTTTTTTATATATTTTTAAACTTGTAAAAATTCTGCTTTTTAAAAATTTTCTTTAGGAAGAAGTTGAGAGCTAATCTTCTTTTATACACAAAGTTATTGTTGCTCTTTTTTTTTTTTTTTTTTTCCGGTACCAGGAATTGAACTCAGGACCCTGCGGTCATCGCTTCTACTGAGCTATCTCCCTGGCCCACTGCTGTTGCTTTTATGTTTAAAACTTTTTATTTTAAGGAGAGAACATATAAACAATAAAAGTGAATTTTTAAACAAGATATCAGGTCAGTTACAATAATTGATACATTTCATGTTGTGATCCTTGCATTAGTTCGAGTACAAGATATAGGCATGATATTTAGGCTAAAGTATATTAGCACATTAATATTTTTCATTTAAAATTTCCATGTATTTAAAGTATACCATTTTATGATTTGATTTAATTATTTGTTCATCATAAAACTTTCAGTAATTGGGGGCCCGGCGGGATGGCTCAGTGGTCTAAAGCGCCTGCTTAGGGAAGCTTAGGCGGCTGGAGGGACCACGGTTCGATCCCTGGCACCACATGCTGTGCCAGCCCTGCTCTTAGGGCAGGTTGAACCGGCCATAAAAATAAATAAACAAACAAAAGTTCTGAAACAAGAAAAAATTTTTAAAAATTCAGTAATTAATAAATCCATTACTGGGACCAGCGAGATAGCTCAGCAGCCTAACATGCCTGCTTAGGCAAACTTTGGCAAGCACAGAGACTGCAGTTCAATCCCTGGCACCACTTGTCTCTGCCACCTCACCACCAGAGTAGGCTGAGCCAGGCAGAGTCCAGGCCTAGTGTCCCAGTGCTTGGGTGGCTGAAAGCAGGAAGATCACCATGAGTCCAAGCTGAACAGTGAGACCCTGCGACAACCAAATACATTAAACAAATCATCCATCACCTCACATAGTTGGTATTCTTTCTTCGTTATTGTCTCCTTCCTTCTTTCCTTTTTGCTTTTCTATAGTGAGAAAAAATGTTCGATAGCTTTTGAAATTTTAAGTACACAATAAAATTTAACTATAATATCTATTACTGTGTATTAGATTTCCAATTATTCATCTTGTGTAATGGAAACTTTAGAACTCTTAAAGGGTATCTCCCTATTCTTACATAATCTCCAGTAATAGCCATTCTATTTCATTTGCAAGAATGTAACAATTTTATCACACGCATATAACTGCCATCAGGGACTATTTTGTACTTAGTACAGTTTCTTCTGTGTTCATGTATGTTGACACAAGTGCCAAATTTTCCTCCTTTTTCTAAGGCCCAGTATTACTGTGTGAGTGCATTGCATGGATGCCTGTGTCTGTCTGTGTGTATGTGTTCACCCATATACATTTCATATCTCTACTCTGAAAAATTCAGAATCCTAAATGTTCCAAAGTCTAAAAGTTTGAATTGTGACGAGTCTAAAGGTGGAAAATTCCACACCATAAAAATTATTTCTTGTACAAAGTATTAAAATACTCCCATAAACTGAGTGTGGTGATGCACACCTGTAATTCCAGTAGTACTTGGGAGGCTGAGGCAGGAGGATCAGTGCGAGTTCGAGACCAGCCTGGGCCACAAATGTGAGCTCAAGGCCAGCCTGAACTGCACAGGGAGACCCTGTCTCAAAAAAAGACACATACACAAAAAATACTCGCATAAAAATATCTTCAGCTTGTGTGTACAAGATGTATGTGAAACAAATAAATTTTGTGTGTGTGTGTGTGTGTATGTATATATATATATATATATATATATATTTATTGGTCAAGCAGTGTACATTGAGAAATTATTTCATGATGTCTGGATAATGAATAGTGCTGAAATGAACACTGAAGTTGTGATATCAACCTTTTGGACCATATTTGGGGTAATGAAATTCTCTTGGCATAAAAGTAACCAGCGTTGCACTTGCCTGCTTTATGCAAGTAAGATTCTACAGTCAGGATGAATGGTCATGAGAATTGGAAACCTTTAAAATGTAAGTTTAACCATAATTAATCTCACATAGAATCAGACATTTTTTACCTTATTTGGCACACTATTAGATATAGAAACCTAGAACATGCCAATGAAATTAACTCCAAAAATAAGATGAAAGAGTTGAAATTTTATTTCAATTTTTAATTTTTATATTTAAGAGAGAAGAAAATAAAAATGGTACAGAATATCAAAACAAGAGGACAGGAAATTAATGATGGTTATTAAATTGCCTCTCGTCAACTTCAAAGTATTGCTATGGTTACAAGATGGATAAATGCGAAATCTATCAAACAATATAAATAATGACTGTTCTCTGAATAGAAATTAGTCCAATTATCTTCAATATCTTGTGTACAAATACTGCTTTTGCCTTCCATCTTTTCTCTTTTCCCTCATTCCAGTTGTTCTTTCCTTTTAAGTAGTTTCTCCCCTTTTCCCAGTATCTGTTGTATAATTCATATCTTGTTTAATCTTCCAGCTTCTTGCACCAGAGTGATGATACAATATCAATACATGCAAATTTGTTACTTATACTTAAAAGTGTGGTTTCTAGGTGCATCTATTTATGTATAAAAGCCTTGAGTTTGTCTTTCTTTGTAGTTGAGTGGTATTCTATTGTATAACAATGCCAAATATTTTTCATCCATTCCTCAGTGAGTGAACATTTGGACTTTTTCTAAGATTTAGCTAGTAAAAATTGTTCTGCTATAAACATGGAAGCACATATATTGCTTCGGTATAATGTTTTCATCTCTTCTGGGAAAATACCCAGGAGGGGAGTAGCTGGAGCAAATGGGACATCTAATCCTTTTCGAGGAACCACCACACTGATTTCCACAATGGTAGCACCAGTCTGCACTTTCCCCCACAGCCTTGCCAACATTGTTATTGGTTGACTTCTGAATACAACACATTTTGTGCAAGAATCATATAATAGTCTATTAATTTCATTTGTTTTATACTATAAAAACATTATTGGTTGTTGTTAAGAATTTTGGAATATAGAGAATTTCAATAAAAGTTTTCCTTAACATTGCTGTATTGAAAATAAAAATCACACATACATACATACACACACACACACACACAATTTAGTTTCTTATAATAATTATACTTTCTTAAAAAAAGAGTTATACTTTCTTGGATTTCTACCCGTACAAAAGCAAACAAAAACACCTAGAATAAAAACCTCTGAAAAGAGCTATTACAAAACGCAAGTGACTCAACACTGAGGCAGTGGCTGCATATATTGAAGTTAAAAACGTTGCTTTGCAGAAGGCTTGATCATAGTGCTTACATTGCTTTGCTCAAGGAAGGCTGTGTGTGTAGGATGATCGTTATCCCCAGACTTCACATTTCTAATCAGAAAATCCAGAACTTACTTTAATTAGAATCAGTTTCTTATAATATGAGGACAAACAGTGAGGTCTTGAGGTCATGTGTGCTCTCCAATTTGCATGCGATCCAGCATATATCGTATGAACTAGTAGTAGTTTATTGTACAGAACAGGTATTGGTGGAAGCTAATTTTTATTGATGTGTTGAACACTTACAATTACCAAACAAGGTCCTTTCAAGACATTTAATTTTAAGGTCAGTTAAGAGAGGCATTAAGTGATTTACTTAAGATCCTAGAAAAGGTAAAGATTAAATTCAATTTCAGCAACGCTGTGGTTTGCCGATGTACATTTAACAGCCAGTTTTAATCATGAGCAGAGGAAGCCAGGGAGAAGAGGGCTGATTGGCTGCATTTGTCAGGTTCTTATTAGCGTGCATCAGCTATCACCACCAATGGGTCTCATTTGGGCATATCTGCTCACACACAGAATCTAGGCTGACCACTGGCATACTTTCATTCTCACTTAGCATCTCGTTCCTAGGCTTTTTTCCCCTTCCTTAATAGGCTCCTTCCTACGTCTACACCATGGTGGCCTCTCCTGGATGCTTGCTTTCTTTTTCCTTTTTTTCTTTTTTGCGATACCAGGTACTGAACTCATTTATCTGCACTTGCCAGGCAAGCACTTATTCCACTGAGCTATCTCCCCAGTCCCTTGTCCTGGAAACTTCTTTTTTTTTTTAGAATTTTTTTTATTTTATTTTATTTATTTATTTTTTTCTTGTTTCAGAACCTTTGTTTGTTTATTCACTCAATTTTATGGCCGGCTCAGCCCGCACAGAGGGCAGGGCTGGAGCAGCATGTGGTGCCGGGGATCGAACCGCGGTCCTTGAAGCTGCCCAAGCTTCCCCAAGCAGGCGCTTTAGACCACTGAGCCATCCCGCCGGGCCCCGTGTCCTGGAAACTTCTAATGAGAGAAAACAGACAATATTTGACTTTCTGAGTCTGACTTATTTTATTTGACATAGTGGTCTATAATTCCATCCATTTTCTTGCAGATGACATGATTTCATTTTTATATAGCTGAATAATTGCCCACAGCATATAGATGTCTCGTTTACTTTACCCATTCATCTATTGATGGCTACCTAAGCTGCACCTGCAGCTTTGCTATAGTGAATTACACTGCAGTAAATGTAGCTACACAGGTATCCCTAAAATACACTGACTTCAATTCTTTCTGGAATGTACCTTTATGATTTAAATACTTCTAAATTGTCAAATAGTTGGGCTGGCAAGATAGCTCACTGGTCTAAAACACCTGCTTAGTCAACCACAGGGACCATGGTGGTTTGATCCTTGGCACCACATGCTGCACCAGCCCCACCCCCAGGCAGGCTGAGCCAGCCATAACATAAATAAATAAATGCAATTTCTTAAAAAAAATAGTCAGATGGTACACTGCCTTCATGACATCAGTCAGTGGTGAATTGGAAAGAACAAACAAAACAGTAATTTGTAGGGGAAAATATAACACAAAAGATAGTAAAAATAAGATAAAGTGTAAAATATAGTAAGATTAAAATATGTGTTTTGAATATTATACTTTTTATAATAGTTTATTTTATTGGAGGTTGATACAGTTTAATTTTTTGTTAATATGCAAAGAATAAACTCTCAGAATCCTAAAAGTTAAAAATCAGCTTTCATAAACTGGTACAAACTGGCTGCAGGTTCCACTATACCAGGTCTCTTTTTGAGTGAGCTAGGTCTTACACTATTTCCCAGCTCTGGGTTGAATTCTTAGGCTCGACTGACAACTCCATCTCAGGCTTTCAAAGCAGCTGATACTATATGTAGGCACCACCCACGGGCTCTTTAGAACTGCCCATTCCCCTCATGACATGATACTTGGATTCTAGCTAAGTGTATTGGGCAGGAAAACAACATAGGGAAAAGAACCTTAGGTGAATGCACTGACTTAAACCTGGCTCCACCTGCAGCCAATCTTGGGATCATGGGAAGTTCCTGTCACTGCTCTGACTCCAATTTCTGCCTGTTAAATCAGGAAACTCAAGTTCACAGTAGGAAAAATTGTTGGCCATGAAAAACCTACTTTATTTACCGATTTTTTTGTTTTCTGTTGAGACAAAACCTTAGCACATACTCTATGTGATCACACATATGAGTTCATGGTGATGTGTCTGCCTCAGTCTTCCAAATGCCCTAATATAAGTGAATGACACCATGCATAGCTATTTATGCTCTCTAAAATACATAATCTATCCCACTAAAGTTGAATAACTTTTTAAAAGTAGAATATGTAGGCACATAGGGGTTGTACCTTATGTTTGGTGTCCCTTGTAACTTCTTATGATGCTTCCAGAATTCTTAGTTTCTAGGGTTTTCCCTTTATAATATTCTGAATTCAAGCCATTTGGTGAAAGCAACTAAAACATTTAAATGTCGAAAACCTGTATCAAACCACCTTTGAGATAAAGTACACAAGAGTCCCTCTGCAGTCGAGTTTTTCAACTGTCTTTGGTAGTCAAATAAACTCAGCCAAGGAAGACTCACATTTCCAAACACATCGATTATTATTATTATTTTTTTGCTTTAAAATTTACGGGAGATCAAACTGTGTAACATGATTCCATAAAACAATTATTACAGTAGAAGACACCTTGCTGCCAGTCTGGTTCAAGCTATTTTCCCTTGATTTGAAGGAACCTATCCTATCATTCTTGCCACTTTGTGAGACAATTCTGAAGTCCTCCTTTATAAACCTCTCTCCAAGGAGTGATCAAACCAACAGCAAGTGCTGCTGCGAAGCACCATTCAGTGGAAGCATGGGCTCGCTGTGTATTCTTTCCCACTGTAGTCACTGGATCTGGCACTGGGTGATATCTGGTTCTTGCCCAAAATCAGGATGACTGAATGGTGCACATCTAAGATTGATTCTGCAATGGCAGGGACAAAATAATCATGCTCAAAATTGTACTGGATGATCTAATGAGCTAAAGATATGTCTTCACTGTCTCTTTAAATAGTTGGGAAAGAAAATTAAAAGTGTTTTTTTTTTTTCCTTTTCTAAACAAATAGAAATTAAAAGATAAATAAAATAAAATTGATTCAGTACATTAAGGTAGCTACAACAAGACAATGGAAGACATTAAAAATGATTTCCAGAAACTGGAAAGAATGACAGTATTGGTGTGCCCTGAAAGAGAGAGTTTATTGCTAAAGTGGTTTTAACTGTATATTTCAAAAAATTAAAAAAAATAAGTCATTTTGGATGAAATCATATAAACTTGTTTCATCTCCATCTAAAGTTACACAGCCATTATTCAATTATTTTTAACAGTAAAGACTTTGAGTGATCCTTACTGCCTGTTTTTTTCCATAGAGGACTTTTATAACAAACCATTAGCAGATGGTCTTTCTGCTAGCTTCTATTTTTTCATTCATTTATCAAGAATAAAACATTGTCTTGTTTTTAATGTGTCCAGTAAAATTCTAGATTTTACAAATAAGTTGCAAATAAATTACAACCTTGGTTCCCAGGGCCATGATTTCTTCTGCTATAGGAAGAAAGAAAAGTAAATCAAAGCCAAAGGTGGTCTAAAAGGCCTGCTTAGGAAAGCTTAGACAACCCCAGGGACTGCAGTTCGATCCCTAGTACCACTTGCTGCACCATCCCTGCCCCCAGGGCAGGCCGAGCCAAAATACTAACAGTAATTATCTAACGTGCTAATAAATGATAAGATGAAAAATAAAGAGGACATATGTCTACAAATTCATAGGAAAATGAGATTTTTGTAGGAATTTTCTCCCAGAAGGTGAAGTTGATAACATAGACTTAGATGAAAAAGAAGAACTTGTCACCTGAAATACCGAGTAAAGGTTGTTCCAGCCCTAATGGTCATGATCCTGATGTGGGATCATGCTTGACATTTGCGGGAGGCAACAAAGAATCCTAGAGGCTTGGACTGGAGCAAATGTGGAGGCAATGAACAGATGGGGATTCTTATGGTTTCGGCCACCAGTCTATCTTAGAACTCTCATGTGGAGCCTTTGTAAAGCAACAGGATTATACGAAGGCTTTGGCCGATTTGCTCCCCGCTAGGAGACGGGGCTATCCATAAGTGCCCTAGAAGGGTATGCTTCTCTCCAGGGCCTTATCACTTCTCTCTGCTTCCCAGCACCCTGGGTAGGGGAGCAACTTTTCCTATGCCATGGCCCTCAGTTCTCCTGTGGATGGATACCTTGGGGCTACGCAACTATGGCCTGGGAACAGGGGTGAAAGCAAACTTGACTTTTACAGGGTAGGTGTCCGGTATTGTGTCTCAGGGACGAGAAAATAATTAAGACAAGGATGAAGATATGTTTGTCACGGCCATGCAGAATATAAGAAGGCCTGGGATAGAAGATCTCTGCTACTCAGAGTGCAAGACTGAAGCAGAGTTCTATTTTGTTTTCACTTACTTTTGAGAAAGATCAGTATAGCGAGTGAATGTAAAAATAGGGAAGAGAAATTTTAAAGCAGCAAGTTCGTAGCAGTGAGATGGTTGCTGAAATAATTTGTCCAGTGAGGGGGCAGCAATGATGCTGAGTAATAAGCAGCTTCTCATTTATACCTTGGAAGACACTCTGCATCGGTGGTTCCCTGGCAGATGGGCCTCATCTAGTAGTCTCCCACTCCTTTTTCTCCTACTCCAATTTGAATTGACCCCATCCTTCTGCAGAGCTGTGGCTGTTGCAAACCAATATATGTGACTGCTAGGTTTCCTTAGACACTGGTCTCCCAGAGAGACTCACAGCTTGCTTCCTCTTGCTGTGTTCAGGTCTTTCTTAAGTGCTTATGTGTCTCCTGCCAAGAGATCTTCTCGCTATTTTGTCTAAAATACTATCCATCATCAGTGTTTAGCACTCCTTCTTGTTCCACTCCTCAGCATAGTTCTTAACATCACTGCCTTTAATATATTACTTTTTCATTTTGTGCTGTGGCAATCTTCCAGGCTGTGTCAGTGTGTTTTGCACAGCACTGTCACAACTCAATGGAATTTCTAAAATACGGAATGGTTTCTGAATTTCCAAACCTGAAATCGCTTTGTGTTTCCCAAAGTACTGATGGTTATATATTGCTCATACGTGTAATGACCACATGTTGCTAAGGATCACCACCCAGTCACTCAAAAGTTCCCTATCACTCTGTTTCCAAATCTTAAGAAGAAATCATTTCTTACAAAGTGACCCCTTTTGGCACAGTTTAACCCCGAGATAATATCTATCCAGAGTCTGCGTTGCTGTATGTATTTTTGCAAAACCAGCCCCATATTCCCAACACCGCTTGCCTGGATCTCAGCTTGTTGTCCTCTGCACCATGATGAAAGGGGTGAAGCTAATTGGCAGGAGGTGAATTATCACTGTTGAGCTTGGCTTCCACATGAAGCAAAGCACTGTGTACACTTGAAGAGCTAGTATTAAAATGTGTGCTTTTTGAGATTTTCTGCTGCGTGGATTGGAGGTGCACTTAGCTCAGCAAAGTTTATCTACATGAAGTAATTTTGTTGACAATCTGCCTTTGTCTTCCTTGTTATTATTAACCAACCATCTTGCTTTTTGAAAAAATGTTCAGTAGTTGATTTTCTGTTTTTTCCCTCTCAGTCTTCATTATAGTTTAGGGATCTTTTATCTTCCTTCATTGGTTCTAAGAAACCTGTTACAAGGAAGTAGCTCTCAACCTGCTGCATGTGTTAAGTTCATGTCACATGACGCTGAGGAACGTCCACAAGGTTATGAGTAAGAAAAAGAATTTAAGAAAAAAGCAAACAAACAAACAAACAACAAAAAAAAAAAACTTCTGAAAATAGAAGGGGTCCAGGAAGTAGGACTGTCTTTGACACTCTTGATCTAGGGTCCTTTTAAGCAGCAAAGTCATCACAAGTTATCTTGGATCAAACTGTATTCAACTTATTGGATTGTAAACATAGTCACGGAGCTGATAGTAATCTTATAGAAATGTAGCACAGGTACATAGCACAAAGAAGAGTAGTGTTGCTTTTGGAAGGGGCAAGGTGAGGGCTGGAGGGTTGGTACTGTCGATCTTTCCGTTTAGAGTGTTGTTTCTGTATGTTGACCACACTGTTCAGCCTCCCTGGACCAGATAGTGCTAGATACAGTACAGCTCTGAGCTGGCGCTTCTGCCTGGGGAGGTCCATAGACCAGCATGGCTCAGTTTTGCTGTCGTAGCTCCATCTTGGGGATGTACTCTCTGTCATCTCTTTTCCAAATCAAAAGACTAGGTAGGGAGATCAATCTCAGGCCCCTGGATGATTCTCTGTGTTGTCAAACAGAACATTTAGCATTCATTAAAATTGAGTCATTGAAATTGAGAACACTAATTTAATTATATTTAATTTTAATTTGTTTACATTTAATTAATCATCCTTGGTGAGGATTTATTCTATTAGATACCACAGTAATGGATAAATGGGTTCATCTAGCAGATCCTGGAGAAGTAATACATAATTTGTACAACATAATTTGTAGTTCTACCATTTTTAAGAGGTGGAACTGAAGGGAAGGATTCAACCCTGTGGTTTTAAACCCAATGTCTTCTTATTTAGGGCTCTCACTGCATGTCCCCCAATGTAGGAATTTTGGGGGTAGCACAATCACATTAGCCTTATCTCTAGATACGCTTGGCCCAAAAAACACACAAGAACTTAAAGAAATTTCCTTTGGAAAAGACTTACAGATAATTTCCAGTTATTTTCTGTTTTTATTTAACCCCCCATGCCCAGCCGTTATGCTAAGAAATGCTTGCTTTGAAACAAACAAAAAGCTCACTAGTAAATTAATTACATGAAAGTCAATAGAAGTCTTAATTTATAACTATTATATACTTTTGAATATTCAACACAGAGAACTGAATTGCACCCACTAGAGGAGGTATTATTGCGTCTGTTGCACAGACTAAAAGACAATATACTCTTTTAGTCACAACCTTACATATATGTTCTGCTCTGTAGGAAGCGCTGCCAGCTTGGGTATGGCTGTATCTTTTGTGTGCATGTGTGCAGGGTCTCAGTATGCAGCTCAGATGAACAGTGATCCTCCTGTTTCCTGCCTCAAGCATCTCCCAAAGGCTTGTAGATTAAATATATGGTGGTGCTATACATTGATAGCAGGCTGGGACTTTGGAGGATAACATCCCTGTGGGAAGGAAGGGAGTCACTAGGACCAGGAGCCCAGCAGGAAATGATGGCCCGCAGGCCCCTTCTTCTCTCTTTTTTGGGCTTCCTAGCTGCCCTGAGATGGGCAAGCTTGCTCCTGCTTATGCTTTCTGCTAGGGTGTTCTGCCTTAACGAAGGCCCCAAAACAACTATGGACTAAAATATCTAAAGCCATGAGTCAGAAGAAGTCTTTCCTGAGATACGTTGAGTATCTCAGTTTTGTTTTTCAAAGTGCGAGAATACTAGCACAAAGTTTTTAGTACTCAGGCTGAATATTTTAGCTTTTACAACATGACTCTAATACTTACGAAACCTGACATTCAAAGATAAACTGACAGTGCTAACGGAAAATCCATTTTTACTTTAGTCATTATTTAGTTTTCCTCTGCATTTTAATTTTTGGAATGAGAGTATTTGGACAAATTATGGTGAGCTCACTCAGAATTTTAGGACCTACTCTGCCTAACAATGTTCAAAGTAACACGTCAGTAATCTTAACAAGCTAGTAAACACAATTGATATGATTGTTTTTTAATTTTTAAAATATATTTGGTGCACAGGTCACTACACAGCTCAGACTTGCAGTGATCCCCCTGTTTTCAGACTTCCCGTCACTGGGATTACAAGCATGTGCCACCACACCCAGACTGGATCTCGAGCTCAAGGAGTGGGACCAGTACAGCATGTGGTGCCAGGGATTGGGCCCCCATCCCTGTGCAACAAAATTAATATGTATTTTACTTTTATTCTAGTCACCAAAAATCAGCTTCCTTTAATGTGTAATCATTTCAATTGTTAAGTAATATGTTTCAACGTATTGCCAGGTCTATCATACATGTATAAAGACTCAGGTAATGTATGTATGAAATATCAAGAGGCTCTCACTTCAAAAGATTCACAATCTAGTGTAAGCAATGTGCACATAGAAATATTTACTTCAAAAATAGTTTCTAAGCCGAGACACACTTACAATGCTTAAAAGACATGTTTGCAGCAAGTCAGACTAATTTTATCAGGAAATATTGTATTATACTGTTACGGACAAATATTCTAATCAATAACCTCATAGATTTAATCTTCTGAGACAAGCAATCTTCTACACCTACTACACTAAATGTGGAGATGATGGATTTCACAAGGAAGACTTTAATACTCTACGGTGATGTTTCTCAAAACTGCTGACTGTTAATATGCGTCCTCTGAGTTTACATTAGGCAATTATCCATGGAAGTCAAATATCCTCAAGTAAGTGGGTAAAATTGCCTTTTGATTAAGCATTTTCTAAAACAGCAGAACAGCAGCAGTCTATTTAATTTTTAAATCATAATTACATTTTGTTCCTTGATTCTTCCATTGCATTCTAATCAAATGCCTCTTTCCTGACACTAGTTAAAAGCATTAGGATTTTGAGCCTTGCTCTTCAAGTGTGATTTAGGTTTAAGTCTCAAGCTTCCAGAATCAGTCTTTGAAACATCATTGACAGGGCACAGGTTTTTTTACACTTATTACAGGTCAAACACTGTCCTCAGTAATTGCTATGTCTTATTTTATTTAACACGTAATTAGCCAAGGTTATATGAGTAAGGTAATTGGCAGAACTGATATTCAGACTCATAAATTTAATCACCAAAATGTAGTTACTTCCCTGATCTTGTGATTCTGTGATTCTGTTTTCTTTGCCATCTTAATTTCATGAAGTACCTCCTTTGACCATCTCTTAAATACTTTTACCAGAAATCATAGCATGTATTGATTTAAGAAATGATTTAGCTCACCATCCAGGTGAAGAATGATATGTTAACTTCATTCTCAATTCTTGATGGAGAGCAAAATTTGTTGTTGAATTCAGGGTATTGCACTCTGCTCAAGTAAATCTGTGTAACAGGAATAGAACCTCACTATGAGATATCTCTCATTCATAAACCCACCCCTAAATTTTACTGCCAGGTTTGGCAATTAAAATACTGGATATCCAGTTAACTTAAATATTCAGCATACATACAAGAAGGGGGTCTCTGAAATTCAAGTTACATGGAGTATTTTGTGTTTTATCTTATCCCCTTGGGAAAACGATCTCTCTCAAAGATTCTAGCAACCATAAATGCATATTTTAGTAGACTAAAGGTGTGCAACAGAAGTTGCTATAGTTTGTCAGTGGCAAATCCTGATCCTGCTTTGCAGCGGCTGTCTAGGGACTGCAGCAGCTGCAGCCGCGTGGCATGTCTGATTTGGGGGCTGTAGACTTGGTAGGGACCAGGTTACATGCAAATCTTGAAAGCTCCTCCCTGTGTGCTAGCGTTGGATCAGCTGCTAACAACCTGAATGGTTTGAGGTCCTCCATAAGGTCTGGGGTAGCAGGTGCTGCAGGAGCCCGGGGCTGAAGCAGGTTGAAGTCGACGTTTCTGAACTCATGGTCAGATCGGTGCCGGCTTTCTATGCTGTAAGTCTGTTTTATATAATGCAAAACATTTTCAATATTTTAGATAAATGTTTTGCTTGAGTTAAGAGTACATTTTCGCATTTTGGCCTTCCGTATGAACTGAATTATTTGGTTTCCTCGTACAGAGCAATGATAGAGCAGCCAGGCCAGCTGCACGCTTTTTTTTTTTTCTGGACTCCTTGAAGAAATTTCTAGTTGTATTCTTGCAGTCGGGTCACTTTTATCTATTAAAAATTTCTAGTGTCTCTTGCCACTCTGAAAACTTTCTGCCTCCGTATAATCTGCTGCCTGACTCTCGCTCTATCCATCCCCTGTAAGTTTCATCCCGAGGCAGGCATAATGTATTCTTCAGTGATTATTCAACAAGACTTCCCACTCTCTTGCCAAAAAGCAAGCCCTTGCCAAATGGGATTCCTGTGTGGAGTTCTTTCACACTCAAGTCTTCCAACCAGAGGCGCAGCCAAAGAGCTATCTGGGCCGCCGCATTAGCTGTCATACGTTTCACAGTCGCTGGCAGGCAGCTCAAGGCACAGTCTGCCAAAACCTCCACTTTTCATTTTAACCAGAGCACGGGGCGTCAAGGACGTTCGCTGGACTCTCTTAGCCACTCAGAAATGGCTCCAGCGGCTCTGTCAGCTTCCCCACTGAACGCAAGTTCCTGCTGCTCTGAAAGTCTGCTAAAGGGAAACATCTGTTTCTCTATGGGTTTGGTGCAGTTTCCATTAAGGCAGGGAGCTTTTTTTTTTTTCTTCGCCTTTTGTGAAATGTTAGCAATTTCAACATTCATGTTGTTCGCAGCTTCCCATACTTCAGGCTTTAAATATAAATATGCTTCTATTTTGAGGAGATTCTTGGGAGTATTACAGTTGGGTCTTTTGGGGCCTTGGTATCATCAGGGTGATATTAATTAGCATCTAATCTCTTGCGCATCTTCTGTTGTTCAGTTGCTTTCTTTTCCCCTGATCCCCATTAACGGCAGACTGTGCTATATTGTTATATTTAGGGAAGTTTGATTAACACATTTCTCCACAAATGATTCCTTTTTTATCTAATTTGTTACTTTCTGTTCAATTTATTTCTACATGATTTATCACTTGGCAAAAATATCTAATTCTTCACTCTCTTATTTTAGAATATGAGACAATTAGAACAAATGACCTCAAACACTCTATGGTGTTCAAAAACTAAAAATTAATTTGAGGATCAATAATTTTCTTTCTTAAGTTATGGCACCAGAATATTCTCTCTACTACATTTTCAATAGATTTCTACTCAACAAAACATCACAAGAGCAAGCAACTCTAGGGAGAATTGATGGCAAACAACTGGAATGGTAAAGACAGGCTTCAGAAAATAGCTACCTTTAGCTGTTGAGCTTGAAGACTTGTTTTCCAATTAGTAAGCTTGTTATTAGCTGGTTGTATAAAAAAAAAAAAACCTCAGGTTAGTTGTATCTAAATTTATTTCTCTTCTGTGTCAACTATTTCATCATCTTCTCTTATCCCTTTGTAATTATTTGGATAGACAGAATTTTCAAAATCAAATCTATGCCACTGCTGTCTCTCCTTCCTTCCAATCCATGTAACCATTTATTTCACAAGGAATTCTAACAAGAGCTGTTCCTTTCAGGTTGGTGATTCAGAGGGTGTGCAGAACCTCACCAACACTCCCCCATGTTTTCCTGTCTGCTGTCTATGCCTGGGAGTGGAGCTGCCTGTCTGCTGAGGAACTCATGCTGGAAGTCTCTGCATCCTCTTCTCTTTCCTCTGGCTTCCCGTTTCTGAACAGTAGTTAGGTCGTATTCATCCTACTCACCCATTGATATCTGCTCTCTTTGCTCTGGTCTGTGCTCTGGGCTCTCACTACCAACATTTTAGTAGACCTTTGGTGTCTGGGCCTGCCCTCTCTCTAACCCAGCTTCTGGTAAGCAATTGGTTCTGTAGCATAAGTGTTACCATGATTTGCCTCTGTTTTCAATATTTAAGTGTAAAGTCTTAACTTAGCTCAAAAGAACTTTTAAATCGGACACCTGCTAACTTCATAAATTGGCCTTTTGACTTCTTTGTGTTAATTTGTTAAACTATTTGCTGCTCTGAAGGCTTGTGGCTCTTCCATATGGAGTTCCTTGGCATACTCTTCTTCCACATGTATAGAAATGATTCACAGCCACACACACCATTCTCCTTACAGCTGAGTACTCCAGGAAAGATCAGTTTTAAATCTATGTCCATGCTACGTTCCTTTAACTCTATCGCCCCTGGTAGAGTTCAGCTAATGCAGAGCAGTGGCAAAAGCATTGGCGGAGGGCAGAGAAGCCCAAGTATGCTTCCCCATGGCTTCCTGGCTGTAGTTTCCTGACTCTGAGTGGGTCTTGTCTCTTAAACTAAATTCATGAATACTGTGTTGCAGCTGCCCTCTTTGCAGATACAATATCTTCAGACTCCAGGGACCCTGCCTGCCCTGCCCCCTTCAAGCCTAGCACCGTGTGCTGGCTCATGTAGCATCCTCTGACCGTGAGTAATCACTCAATATTTTCCCTTAGTTGAAATTTCCTCAAATTACTTAATTTTAATGTTACATCAACTGACACCCTTGGGAACTTGAACACAATCTTAATACACATACACACACACACACACACACACACACACACACTCACACACACACACAGGTTGGAGTTAAGCATGTAAGGTTTTCCTCCAACTGACAGTGTACAAAAGTCCAAGCTGACTTAATATCACTGGATTGGATAAAACGTCCTCAGGACAAAAAGTGTAAGTGAAAAGAGTAGCTGCCCAAGACTGAGTCTTGAATCATTCCAGAGTTAGATTTCACAGAGCTTGTTAGAACAGCAGCAGTAAAAGCGGGGAATGTGAAACGAAATGTAGTAGGGAATGAGAAACAAGGTAGGTGAACACCGTGCAAGTAATCAGGAGACTGCCCAGGGAACACGGTCTTGCTAAAAGCAAGTAAAAATAAAAAAAAGAAATACCAACAAGGTTTTGAAGCGATTGTTTTTTTCTCAACATTCAACGCCATTTTTCCCACTGCATTTGGTTTATATGTTGCTAAAAATCTACACTGGTGTGGACATTTCTCAGATATTTGGGCTATTTTGTGACTATAACCATTGTAGAAAGGCACAGAGAAACCTATATTTTCTTTTTATTGCAAACA
>PVJA010000319.1:168407-188622 GCA_004027025.1 Myocastor coypus | reverse complement strand
GGAAGGGAAGGGAAGGGAAGGGAAGGGAAGGGAAGGGAAGGAAAGGGAAGGGAAGGCAAGGGGAAAGAAAATGATTTCTTGAAATCACCCAAATGAAATCTGATTTGACATTTGAAGAATGTCAGGCTTATTAAAGCATTGACTATTGAGGGGAATAGTAAAGTGTTGCCTGCGTTGATTACTCTGGTGGTATGGGACTCTATGACTCATACTAAGATTGGATTTTGTCCTATAGCAGGACAAAGGAAGAAATTTCAAGAGGAAATATGTGAAGTAGTTTGCAGCAAGAAAGTCACCTTGTGGAATTTGGCAACTAATTCAGAAAGCAGAGAAAAGGGCATAACTGAATATAGAAGTTATTATACTGTTTTCCTATAATGGACTTCAATGCTGTTGTCCTTGTGTTCACACATTATCACTTATATTCTTTTTTTTTTATGTATTTAGTACAGGGTCTATAGTATCTCACTATGTAGATGGGACTCCTAGTGATTCTCCTGTTTTAAGCTTCTTAAGCATTGGGATTACAGGCTCGCATGACCACACCCAGCCTCAGTCACCATCTCAGTATACCCTGGGTGTGGGGCCTGCCTGGCATGCTGGGGATTGAACCCCAAGCCCCTGCTCTCTGCCTGAGCAGGTATTTTAGTCCCCTGAGTTGTCTGGCTGGCCCTATCACTGACATTCTTAAACAGTCTTCAATATTCCAGATTCAGATTTGTCATCTGACAAATGAAATTTCTAGATTCTTCCTACTGGCATAGCTTGCTAACCAGTAGTTTCTTTTTTAAAAAAATATTGTCTTCCTAAAATAGCAGAGGTTTATAGTTCGGGGTTTTTTTGTTGTTTTAAATTTATGCTTACTACAGCAGTAAAGTAAATATAAAAAGGAAACAGAAAATTCAAGACTTACATTTGAGACCAAACTAAAAGTTAGCAGGCTTGTAAAATACAACATATCTTTAGTTTCAGACTGTTCAGTGGACTAAGGTTAGCAACTGTTTGTACCAGTTTGAAACATAAGTACTCAAACTGTAAAACACCTAAAAATACTAACAAAAAGGCCAACCAGATAGCTAAGCAGACTAAAGTGCCTGCTTAGGCAAGGTACAGGGACCGGGGTTCAATCCCCAGCATGCTATGCTGGCTCCACCTCCGGGCTATGCTGAAAAAGCAACTAAGACTGGGCACGGTGGTAAGCACCTGTATGCTTGGGAGGCTGAAAACAGGAAGATCACTGTGAGTCTGATCTATGTAGTGAGAACCTATAGACCATGTACTAAATACATAAAAGTAAATATGCTAACATAGCATAATTAAATATTTTATATCTTTGTCTTCAGAATGGATACACCCTATACCTTATAATATTTTGCAGATCTAATATTTTTCGAATTTGACCCAATACATGTTTCTGCCCAAAGATTGACTGCCAGTATTTTAGTAGTCCATATGAGAAGTGATATGACCCTGCACTGTAGTAGTGAAGAGGGTATGAGAAGAGAGAATAGTTATGAGAAAAGACCTGGTATGTCACTGCGTGACTGGTGATGACTAAGGCGTAAACCTGTGGTAGTATTGAGATGCTTTAGCCTAAGCACTTGAATGATTGGTGGGATTATTCATAAAACAGAAGTATTCTGAAAATGCAATCAGTTCAGTTTTGGGTCTGAAATGTTTATGATACCTAGACTATCTGTAAAATTAGCAGACCTGTATTTACTCTTACCTACATCTATGCTTATTTGAATACTTCACCTTCATTTATAGAGTCTTATGTGTTCCTTTGCCTTTTAGAAAGGAATTAAAACTGTATAGACTCCATATTACATCATAGTCTGAAGTTCTTGGTTTGATTTAATGTAGGCATCATCATGAAAATTTTGTCGGCTATCAAGATGACAACCTATTCCAGGATGAAATGAGATATCTGCGTTCAACATCTGTACCTGCACCATATATCTCAGTAACTCCTGATGCAAGTCCAAATGTATTTGAAGAGCCAGAGAGCAATATGAAGTCTATGCCGCCAAGGTATTTTACCTCTTTCCTGCCTGTTGAATAGTCAATGTTTGATGGAAGAAATGCTAGAAAAGAATATTCAAGAAGCTCTTTAACTTTCTGTTACAGGAAAGATATTGAGCCAGCTCAATAAATGCTACAAAAAAAGCATTTATGTAAGAATATACCTAACCCTTTAATAGGAGAGGCAAACTAGTTGGAGAGAAAAGACTACATTGTATAGTATCATGTAGTGTTGTAGTTAAGAACAGGGGAATGCTCTTTTGAGACAACATCTAGACATACTTTAGAGAAGTGGCACTCTTAAGTAAAAATCTTCCTGGATTATTGCCTACAGTGCCTTCCTACTGAGATATGATAATCTCAAAGCAAAGAGCTTCTGGAAAATTAAATAGAAGCATGTAACTGTATTGCATAAGAAAATTGAGTACTAAAAGTTTTAGAGGAGTAGAAAGATAAAAGTGCAAAGACAATCTCACAGTGTCATTTGAGAAGCGGATAGATGTAGTCAAAGATTTTAGCTACATATGTGGAATTGGATTACATTGGCAATGGTTACAGAAACAAAGATGGATAAATATTTCAGGAAAAACCAGTGTGATTTCACAACTAAGTATAAAATGCCAAAAATAAGTTTCAGATAACAGAAAATTTCAGTGAATAACTGAATATGTCGGTGAAGGAAAGATACTTCTGTGAAGAAACAGAGAACATGCCCATGAAGCTATTCTTGAGCTGGTGCAGCAGTGCGTGGTTTTGTAATCACAGCTACTCCAGAGGCTAAGTAGGAAGGCTGCATAGAGGCCAGCCTGGGAAGTTTAGTGAGACCTTGGCTTGAACATTATGAAAGAATTAGATTTTAGTGACAGAGTAAGTGTGAGGCTCTAGGTTGAGTCGCGAGTACTTAAGAAAAAAGGGTGAGAAGTGCCAATATTAATACTGTGTTATTATCATGCGGTATGATAGTAGATACTTTAATAAGCATATATATATGTAAGTAGTATTTCCATTAAAAATAATTGCCATTTCCCTCTCATGTGTGGATTACTCTTGGTTAGCTTATTTGTGTGCTCGTGATATTCTAGATTTTCTACAAGCAGTTTGTTATAACCTTTTACATGTTTAAAGGTGGTAAAAGGTCTCTAAAGGAGACTGTGTTAGTTACTTTTCTGTCATTGCTGGGACAAATACCCAAAACACAAGCTTAGGGGAGAAAAGGTTTATTTAGCTCACAGTTACTGGAGGTTTCAAGACACTGCCCCCGCTTTACAGGGTCTAGAGGAGAGGCAGGGGTGCTAGCCTATCCAGGATGATCTGCTCCATACCTTCAGAGACCTCCACTTGGAGGGGGAAGGAAGAACCTCTGACAGTACGTGCTGTCAGTGTAATGGTTCAAGCCTCTCCTAGTCACGCCCCCTCAGGCCCACCCCTGCAGCTGTGTGCTTGACAGCCCATGATTTACATGAGGCTTTAGGGGGACAACTAGATACAAACCAAAACAGAGATATACCTGTTAAAAGTTAGAAACTGAGATGGCTGTTAATATATGTAACTTACTAGGTTATTATTATCTTTTAGGATCAAAACCAAGTAGCATAAATTTCTAGGCAAAGATTATGAGATGAAGCTATATAGAGAACTTCCTATCCCAAGTAATCAAAAAAAATTTAAATAACAAGAAAAAAAAAATATTTACCAGATCTAACTATACAAGTTGCCGTAAATTTCCAAAAATAATGGCCAGAAAAATAAACCAAATAAGCTAAAGATGTGCATCTTTATCTTCCAATTTAGTGGAAAAATAGGCTTAGGAGATGAGTAAAGCCAGAAAAAGATCAAGGTAACATTTTCTAATATAAAAACTCAGTATCATCTTTGAAATTATACCACAAATTAGAAATGTAGGGAATCCTTTTTCCACAGGTGCATGTTAAAGCAGAAAAACAATCTATGAACTGCGGAATACTACACAGAATCATCTTTCTCTGGGAGAGAACATTAAATAAGCTTTCAGTTTATCTCTGGGAGGGAAAGAAAGGGTGTATTGAGTGTGATGGGACAAGTCTAGCTATGTCCACAAATACTTTCGAAAGGCAGTCTGAAGGACTGAATAAAGTTACCTACTTTAAAGCTTTAGCAGAATGAAAACTAGCACACCATTCCATTCAAAAGTCAGATAAAAGACACTCTAGAAGAAAATTCATCTTAGTGTAAAAATTGCTGTAGGTACTATAAATCATAAAAGCTTAATGATGACATGAATTTAATAAAATAAGTTCAATATGAACATGAGATTTAAAAAAAAAGCAGGATAAAGCAAAAAGATACATTCCAGTGCTAACTAAACAAATCAAAGACCAAATCAACATGCTTATTATACAGCTTAAAAGTTAACTTAAAAAGTTTTGAACAGTAAATTAAGTTACTATTGCAAATGATGGATTTGAGACTGTAAATGAGTCAAAAGAGGCAAGGCTCACAGGAGATTATAGCAGTGAAAAGATAACAGTAGGAAAACTGGAATAGCCCAACATAAGAATTACTGATATCTTTGAAGTAGAAAACCTGGGAGATATAATCGAAGTTAAAAACTTTAATGCTTATTTAAAGAATAAAACGTATAAGATAACATATTGAATTAGATTTAGCAAGGAAATAGCAAGAAAAACAAGTTAGAAAAAAAGTTAGGCTTAGTTCAGTTTTGTAGCACAACCTGAATGACAGAAAAAAATGAAACCATATTTCTAAAACTCTAAAAGAAACAAAATAAAAGATTTATTCAGTCTCAGACATACCGATCATATATTTGAGCCACATATATTAAGATGTCAAAAATCTTGAGAACCTCAGGACATATTGTAATTTTTAAAAATCTTTCCATCATAAAACCATGATTAATTATGGATTAATCAAATGATTCATAAAAAGTATTTTATAAACTGTATAGAATATAGTGAAAATATAATTGTACAGATCACATATGGACAACTTTCACAAAATCATGAAAAAGAAGAAACTGTAACTCAAGTATTTTTCATTTGTTTGAGTTGGAACATTCCCAGCCATACAAAGATTATAGGACCTTTGGGCTATTCTTGAAAAATTTTATCTTGATAAACTATTCTAAAAAGTGATAATAAAGGTACCATTAAATCAATGTTTCTTAACTGTTGGGTGATTTTTGCATCCCAGCCACATCTGGAAATGTTTAGAAACATTTTGATTTAGTACAACTGATGTATTTCATTTCAGCTGGCATCCTAGTGAGTAGAAATTAGCATCATTAAAGATAGTTCCTGGCCAGCAAGATGGCTCAGCAGACTAAAGCGCCTGCTTAGGCAAGCTTAAGAAACCGCAGGGACCACGGTTCCATCCCTGGCACCACATGCTTTGCCAGCATCACCCCCCAGGGCAAGCTGAGCCGGCCATAATATTAAAAAAAAAAAAAAAAGAAGAAGAAAGAAGGAAGGAAGGAAGGAAAGAAAGAAAGAAAGAAAGAAAGAAAGAAAGAAAGAAAGAAAGAAAGAAAGAAAGAAAGAAAGAAAGAAAGGGAAATGTCCCTTTCTAAAGACAGTTTCTACAACAAAAATTTTTCTAAGGTTATGGTCATCTTTGTTTCTTTGGATTTTCTTGTACTTCTTTAATTTTTTCACATGCATTATTTTTTTCAGAAGAAAAGCCCTCTCTTTAAAATTGTATGGAGATTTTTTTTAGTTAATATGAAAGTGCTTCTGAAGGCAGAACAAACAGTAACATCATATATAAAATGAATTAAGTTATTATATCCCATTATTGTAGTAGTTCTGGAATCAAACTGACATCCAGACACATTTACACTAGTTAGTATGGACTGTATTTATATTCTACTTAAATAAAAACATACCATCTGTCACCTTAGACAAGCAGTGAATAAATCACCCAGGCAGTTATACATTAGAAAATATATAAACCTGGTCAAAGGTATAGGATTTCACACCTGGGTGGAATGATGAAAATGCAACAGTGTCAGAACATAAGGTAAGCAAAAATGTCCCAATTGGAGATGAGGAAAGAAAAGCATATGAAAACAATAGCTTGCAAATTTGTGTTAGAGAAATCATAAAAAATGTGCTTTTGTTTTTCATAAAATGTTTCAACAAAGAAAGTTATATAGTCACCTTACTAAACTTTCAGTGTTTTATAATGTTACAAGTAGGAAAGCTATTAGTTTACTTAAGCCTGAGTAAAAATATCTGAATTCTTATATAGAATGTAACTATAGCATAAGGCTGATGCTGAAAATCACTTTACTATTTCTCATTCCAGTTTTACACAATCAAAAGGGCTTTGGGCCATACTTCTCAAGAGTGAAAAACTTTACAGAATGCTCAAGTAGCAAAAGAAAAATGAACAAACTTACACTTTCTATCTTCTGAGAATTCTAGGTGTCCATACCGATTTACTTTCTAATTTGACTATGCCTTTTTTCCCTACTATCTTAATATATAAGTTTCACCTTAGTGCTTTTGATTCTAAAAGGAACTTACATTTGGTATTTTATCTTTTTTTCTTTTCATTTAAAATACAAACTTGGGGCTGGAGAGATAACTAAGTGGACTAAAGCACCTGGTTAGGCAAGTATAGGGACCACAGTTTGATCCTCAGCACCACATGTCTTGTCAGCCCCACCTCAAGGCAGGCTGAGCCAGACTCCAAAACTGAGCATGATGGCATATACCTGTAATCCCAGCACTGGAGAGGCTGAAAACAGGAGGATCACTATGAGTGCAAACTGCATAGTGAAACCTTGTAACAACCATATACGTTTAAAAATAATAATTATTATTCAAAATAATAACAAAATACAAAATTTAAGAAAATCACAAGGGATTTTGTTTGTTAATACATGTTTGTAGTACCTAATAACTACAGTCCTTATGAGAAATTGGACACACCCTAATTCCTTTTTAATTCCCTTTTCCTTCTTTCCCACCCCACTCCACCCAACTTGATCTATTTCTCTTCTTTTAGTAATTTTTGTAGTACATGTTTACTTGTTGTGTGAAGTTAACAGTATTCAGAACACGTATTCCTTTTCTCATCCCTTCACCCTTCTTTCCATATCTTGATCCCCTTCTCCTTTGAGAAAATCTACTTTCTTCCTATTATCTTTTATTTTACTTTGTTTAGACTTTATACTTTTAATTTCTCATATAAGGGAAACCACATGATATTAAGCTTATATTCAAGATTTATTTCATTTAACATTTTGGTATCAAAGTGCATTCATTTTCCTACAGATAACTAAAGTTTATACTTTATAGCAAAGCGGTACATTACTGTACATAAATACAACATTTTCTTTATCCATTCATCTGTTGTTGGGCATATAGTCCACTTCCAAGATTTAGCTATTTTGAATTGTGCTGCTATAAACATAGGTATGTATGTATCCCTGTAATATGATATCTTTAACTCTTTAGAAAGATACCTGGAAGCAGAATAGTTGAGTCAAATGAGATTTTCTATTTGACTCAACTATTTCAGTTACAGTTTTTTGAGGAATAATCATCCTGATTTTGGTGGTAGTTCTACTGGTTTGCAAAAATGAGTGAGGCTTGCTTTTTCCCTGCAACATCTCCAGCGTTTACTTATTATTTGATTTCTTGGTAATTCCTTTTCTGTCTTGGAAAAGATGGTATCTTAGTGTTGTTTTAATTTGCGTTTCTCTCATGGCCAGTGATATTGAGCATTTCTTTATGTATTTATTGGCCAAATGTCTGTTCGTTTCATTTTCTCTTTTCATATATATATATATATTTCTAGGGAAGGGTCTACAGGGTGTTCAGATCTCACTACTAGATTGGACTACTAGTGATCTGCCTGTTTACAGCCTCTACATTGCCTGGTCTCAGTTAATCTCAGCATGGGGGTGGGGGGCTTTGATCCACTGAGCTACTTGGCCAGTCCTTCATTTTCTTATTTTTTTGATTGAGTCTTTGATTTGAGGGGGCATCTAGTTTGGGATTTTTTTTTAGTTTTTTTATTTTTTAGTTCTTTATATGTGGTATATTTGAAACCACAAGTTTTACTATAAAATTATGAACTAGGCATCATTGCATTTCCTGTAATCCTAGCATTCTGGGAAGCCAAAGAAGGAGGATCACAATTTTGAATCCAGCTTAGACAGCTTAGTGACTTAGTGAGACCCTGTCTCACAATTATAAAAAATTAAAAATAAAAAAAGGGCTGGAGATGTAGCTCAGTGCAGAGTACCAATACCATTTGTAAAATATACAGGTCTTGGGCTTGGAATATAGCTCAGCAACATAAGCTCCTGCCCAGCAAGTTCAAGATCCTGAGTTCAATTCCCAGTATAATAAATAAATAAATAAACCTTAAAAGGTACAGGTCTGAGATCATGAGATCATTCAAAATGTTTTTTTGTTTGAGAAAATCAAAATATAATTTAAAGAGATTCATAAGATGGCTATGTTTCTTCACACAATTTAGATTTAATTCTCTTGAATATAGTATTTTAAGCATAGTTACATTTCAATCTCTTTTTTCTGAATTTTTACATAGGCTCTTTTGTTCTGTTTGCAGTTTGGAAACTAGTCCCATAACTGACACTGATCTGGCAAAGAGAACTGTCTTCCAAAGATCATACTCAGTTGTTGCTTCTGAATATGATAAACAACACTCCATTTTACCTGCACGAGTTAAAGCTATCCCTAGGAGAAGAGTTAACAGTGGTGACACTGGTAAGTATAAATAGGAAAACTGAGTAATTCCACTGCTAAAAGTAAAAACAAAACTTTTTTCTTTGCAGATAATTTTTAAAATGTGTTATTTGAATGGAAAACAATTGATTAATTTCTAGGTAGTGATAAGTATTCCTTCTATATGACCCAGGCATCAATAAAGTTCTCTAACTTTTGCACCACATTTAGAAGATACATCCAGAAATCTTTCAGTCATTCTTGGATAAGTTGATCTTTACCATCCTATTTGAAAACCGCTACTGTTAATCCTTCCACAAAGCTTCAATAAACCAGCAGTTCCAGCTTATACATAGCTTACATATTCATGCCTTGCCCTGATCGTAGATGTTCATCACTATAAGTAGACATAAAACTTTAAGAAAACAGTAGCTCTTAAAACAGTTATAAAATCTGGACCAATTGCTATCAGTAGCTTCAAATTAAGGCTGGAGGTTTCCACCTCAAAAACAGTGAAAGAAACTCAGGAGAAAAGGATACTATAGCTTACTAAACTAGAAATTTGGCTTCAAAATTATGGGTAGATGATTGAAGGTCTTTAAGAAAAATATGATTAAGCATTCCTCAATGATTTATACATTGATCCAGCAGATACTGTTTAGGGTTTATCTGGATAACTTTGTAATAAAGCAGTCTTTTAGAAAATAGAGATGAGATATAGATCTCACTTATGAAGAACTCAAACCCTTAGAATATTTTAGGAATTTTGAACTTTAAATTCAGCCTTGTATTCAAAACCTACCCAGTAACTTTATAGTTGTACAATTTTAGGGAACTAAAATATTGAGTCTTTTTCAGCCTCAGTTTTTTCTTCAGCAAGTTTGATCCCTGATACCACATTATATCTTGTTCTTGGAACCCTGGGTACACCATGCCAACCATGGAAACTGAGCATGGTGGCACATGCCTTATAATGCCAGTGCTGAGGAGGCTGAGACAGGAGGATCACTATGAGTCTGAATTGCATAGCAAGACCCTCTACCAAATACACACACACACACACATACACATACACATACACATACACATACAGTTGAAATAGGTACAATTTGTTTCATGTGCAAAAGACTCTAAATTGAATAAGCTAAATATTGCTTTTCACGTTTACTTGACTGTGTTAACCAATATATTACCTATGAAAATTAATAATTTTCTTTTTCTTTTTTTCTTCAAAGAAGTTGGTTCTTCCCTTTTGCGACACCCGTCACCTGAGCTTTCCCGACTAATTTCAGCCCATAGTTCTCTTTCCAAAGGAGAACGAAATTTCCAGTGGCCTGTTTTAGCTTTTGTTATACAACATCATGATCTAGAAGGTCTTGAAATAGCAATGAAACAAGCCTTAAGGAAATCTGCCTGCCGAGTTTTTGCTATGGAGGTATGAATATGTTAATGGAGTTACAAATTCATATACAAATCATATGATGCTTCATGATTCTACTTTTCTACTAAATTGTACTAAAGTAAAAGCTATTAATATTCTAAAAATACCAAGTGTTCACATCAAAATTAAGCTCTAAAATTTCAAGTTATAAATTTAGAATTCCATAATTATTGTAAATAACTTTCTATATTACTTTATTTGAATCCTGATATTAATCTTTTTTAAAGTTTTTGTAATCAGACTATCATTTCAGTAAGATGAAATGACAAAATAACTGCAAAGATAAGGATTTTTTTTTTTTTAAGTTATAAAGTTACCAATAATGGCTTATTTGGGTCTCCATCTTGTGGAATGATGGGATTGCTGTGTATCACAGGTCTATGTATAATAAATTCTTCTTTACTATTATCGTATGTTAAACAACATGCTTCTTGGTTAATGGGATCAATACAGATATTTAAGTGGCAACTTATGTAAACTAGCAAAACATTCTGTGTTGATCCTAATTGCACACTAAAAAAAGATATGTTATCCAAAAAAACCTTTTTTTGTATTTCAAATACTATTAGTTCATTCTGTTTATTCAAATTAAGACCAAAATTACTGTTTCAGACTTAGTGTATTTCTAGTAAAATGAAGTTCAGCTATTCTAGCATCTTTTCTTGAAACATATAATCTGTGGAAAGTACTGCATTTCTAAGTAGGCACTACCCTTCATTTTTAACCTCATATATTTTCTTTTTATCTTGGAATATATTTTCTTTTTATCTTGGAATCATTTGATCGTAATTTATTCAGGCCTTCAACTGGCTTCTGTGCAATGTCATTCAAACAACTTCTCTCCATGACATCCTGTGGCATTTTGTTGCATCCCTGACTCCTGCTCCTGTGGAACCAGAAGAAGAAGAGGATGAAGAAAATAAAACAAATAAGGAAAATTCAGAACAGGTAAATGAAGCTTGCATTTGTTGTAATTGCCCATATTTTTATAGAAACTCAGTAGTACCTCATTAGGTAATATAATGATTCGCATGAGGTCAATCTGAGATTATCTGATCTGAAAAAGAGTAATATTTTAGTGCTATGGACTATTAACTATACTTAGTGCTGGTTTTCTCCCTAGCAAAGATGCTGACTTCTCTTTGAACCCCAATCATAAAGCAATTAACTGGAAGATACATAGTTAATACAAGATATATGACAGATAAAGTGACACTATTCCATAACAGATCAGTAGCTGAGAAGACATTCATATTGTAGCCCTGGCACAGGTGGGTTGAGTGTGATGAACAGCCTTGGCATGCAGTTAGGATCCCAGAGAGGACATACCAGAGTATCTTAGTTACTTTTTACTGTTGTTGCTGGGACAAATACCTGGCACTCATAATGAAGGAAGGAAAGGTTTAGTTAGCTGACAGTCTGTAGAGGTTTCAGTTCATACTCCACTGGTCCGGAGCAGCAGAAAACAATGAAGAGCAGAAGAAGAGCAACAGCTGTGGCATCCATCAAGCTTCTCTCATCCAAATTCTGCGGCCAGGGCAGAGCTGCTTCAAGGGCAGAGCTGCTTCAAAGTGGCGTGGCTACAAAGATCAAGCTCCTCCAAAAATAAGGACATCTCTAAGGAAGTGAGGCAGGGCTGGGCCAGGCAGGAAGCAGCCGGGGCAGGACTGGGCTGGGCTGATTGCACAGTCTTCCTCAGCTCTTTTTATACACTTTTTGTGCTGAGTCAGTCTAGGATGGCCTTCTGGCCCTAGGGTGGAACCAATGACATCCCAGATCAGGCCCTGGGCATCCTGCAGGATGGGGCCCCCACAGCCCAGAATGAGCCTAGCCCGTCCAGCCAAGCTTCCTCAAGTTGATTTAATGTTATCAACTACCACACAGAGGATCACACCTTACCAGTGAGCACAGTGTATAAAATCAAGGGCAAAACTGAAATAACTCCCATCTGACAAAGTTAAATGCCAAGCCTTGATGGAATTGATAGCCTGTTATTGTCCTAAAAGTAAAAAACCGCAGCACTCTTTAGAAAAAGAGATGATATCCTCAAGGTAATAGATACTTCCATGATGTATAATTAATAGACATTCAAAGAAGGCAAAAAGCAACCATCCAATACTTAGCTCACTAACATATTTCAAAAGTTTATTGAACATTGATACTTTGCTATGGAGTAACAACCTCTTGGAGAACATTTGCAAAATCTCTGAAAATTCACATTTAAAATGATGTAATTCCATTTCTCTTTATCCTATCTTGTATACATATATAAAATGACACATATACAAGATGATTCTATATTGAGTTTTTTATAAAAACAAAAGGTTGAAAATAGCCTAAGTGACTGTTCTGCAGTAGACTGAAGAAATAAGCTTTGATATCACCATCAGAATACTACACAGCAAAATAATATACATACATATATAAGAAATAATGATCACCATGGTAAATTGTTAATTGATAAAAAAAAATAGAGCACTGTAATATATAGTGCTATTATTTTTGTAAACAAACAATATATAGAAACTGTATCAGTATGCTATACTAAAATAGGAATTGTGGGCCAGGGAGACAGCTCAGTGCCATAAGAGTCTACTTGGCAAGCACAAGGTTCTGAGTTTGATCCCTGGTACTGCACCAAAAAAAAAAATCAAGATAAGAATTAGGAATGAAGGGAGCACCTGGGTAGCTACAGTATTAAAACAGGGAAATTTACTTTCTATGGTGTTCTTTAGACCTTTTAAATTTTTCATTCTGATTCACATAACCTGCTCAAAAGATTAAGCATGCTAAATGAGAAACTAGTTGTGATACTTGCATCATGAATGGGAGTCTGAAATAGTAGCTATTTTTCTTATTCAGCAGAGACAGCAAGTCTTAAATACTATATGCACAATTTTGGGATAACTAAAATAATCACTGCTTACTGAGTACTTCTAATGACCTCATATGATATAAATATTATACATTATATGAGTTCAGTCATGGAAATATTTGACAAAAGAAGGAAAAATTACTTATGACTAGGGGGACTGAGGCAAGTTGCTCTGTATATACCACAAGCTAGATTTAGATTGTGGTATGGTATGTTCAGAATTCCCTGAACAGAGAAAAACAAGTGTGGTATGGTATGACCTCAAGAAATCTGACTCTCATTAAAATGTGTCTAATGAAAAAAAGATGCATTTTTGCTTGAGTGGATCTAAAACTTCAATGTGAAAAGCTAAGAAAGACTTCTTTTTAATCATTGAATGTTTTTTGTTTTTTTGTTTTTTTTCCCTAAATGACCACAGTTCTTGGTAAAGAAATCTTTTAAAAAGAAAGTGCTGACTTAGTGAAATAGGAAAAAACAATTGCTATCACTCAAACTAGTTCTCTTAGATATTTTTTACTTACAGTATTTTATTTATTTATTTTTATATTACGGTTGCCTCAGCCTGCCCTGGGGGTGAGGCTAACATAGCATGTGGTGCTGGGGATCAAACCATGGTCCCTGCAGTTGCCTAAGCTTGCCTAAGCAGGCGCCTTAGACCACTGAGCCATCTCACCAATCCACTTATAGTACCTTAAAGCTACATTTAAAAAAAATAAAATGACATTTTACCCCTCATTAGATAATAAACTTGTTTTTATTTTCTGCCTTAGAAGGACCCATGAATACCCTCTCTTAGTTATCTGATGCTCACAGAGCAGGAACAGTTGGCTTGAGCTAGAAAAAAACTGTGCCCTAACTAAGCCTGCATCTTGTTCTGGCCACATCCCCTCCTTCATCATGCATTTGCTCTCCACTTGCCCCCTTGACTCAGTTTCAGGTACAGCCTCTTTAATGCCTGTAGTTATATGCTTCCTGCAACCCTGGCTTTAAAATGTATTTCCCTACTGAGTACCCTGTGAGACTCCATTTTTAACCAAGTTTTTTTCACTTTTAACTTTTTGTTGGTACATGTTTGCATTATGTAATGATTGCATTCCTTATAAGGATGTTTCTTGATATTAAGAAATCTCCTTTGGGAATTTAAAGTACTCTAATAGTTTTCCAATATACATGTTATTTCCTAGGTAACATTACTGAAAGAGCCATCTGACTAGGGGTTTGAATATGGAACGAAAGCCAGTGTCTATTTTTTTAGTTGTGGTCCATGTGACTAAAGGAAGATTTTTTTTCTAATACATATAAAAATGTCTTGTGAACAAGTGCTGCACAACTTCTACACATGTGGTATTTTTAGATAAATATCTGCACACTATGCATACATACATACTATGTATATACACAATTGTGTGTACATGTGTACACATACAGATTTATTCTACTGCTAGATTTGTGAGTATACTGAAATTGATGCATATGAATTATATTCATTTTTTTCTGATTTTATTTGTGACTAACCCTTTTTCTTAGAAAAGAAGTATAATTCAGTAATGTTACACTAATTGTTATATCCAATACATTAACGTATTGGATATAGTATAAATATACAGAATATTCTTTTGTGAAAAAAGCTCTGCAGCAATACAAACTAATAAATTTGCTTTCAATTTCTATTTTAGGAAAAAGATACAAGAGTGTGTGAACATCCACTCTCAGATATAGTGATTGCAGGCGAAGCTGCTCATCCTTTACCACATACCTTTCACCGTTTACTTCAGACAATCTCTGATCTTATGATGTCTCTCCCCAGTGGCAGCTCATTGCAGCAAATGGCCTTAAGGTAATTTTATATCTAACTATTATAGATACTGTTAGCAAAGATATTTTATTTGAGTATTGATGTACTAAATGCTCGAAATTTTTTTTTGAATATTTAAAATTTTATTTTAAAGAATAAAAATAGCAGAAACAAAGATAGAAAAAGAGTAACAAGCAAAAGGATATATAGTACAGAATTTCAAAATAAGAACAAATAACAATGGTTGTATTACATATTCTCATCATCAAATCTGTTTAGATTAATAGATATAGGTATGTAAGATTGGTCAAATAATTAAACATTAACACTTTCACTAAAATTTAATTTTTTAACTCCAAATGCATATTGTATTTAAGACACTCTTCTAAAAAAAAATTTATAGGGGTTGAGCATGTAGAAAACATAAGGACCTGAGTTTGATTCCTGATGTCCCCCAAAATTTATTTATTTATTAATTTTTTTTTTCTTCTTTTGAGTCCTTACACTAGGGAGACTATATGATATTTACATATGTAAGTCTGATTTATTTCACTGATGAGTATGTATTCAAGATACATCTGCTTATATATGAAGTCTTCTAGTTTATCATTTCTTATAGCTGAGTAACATTCCATTTTATGAAAATACCACATCCTTTTCAACCATACTTCAGATGGTGGGCATTTTGGTTGTTTCCAAAATTTGGCTATTACGAATTGTGCTGCTGTGAACATAGGTGCACAGATATCACTATGATACTATGTTTTCAGTTCTTCTGGGAAAATTCCCAGTAGGAGGATAGCTGGATTGAATGGGGTTTCCAGTTCTAGATTTTTAAGGAGTCGCCAAATTGTTTTCCATAATGGTTTCACCAGTCTGTATTCCCACTAGCAGTGGAGAAGTGTTCTTTTTTCCCACAGCCTCTCCAACATTTGTTGTTGTTTGATTTCTTTATGGTAGCCATTCATTCTGGGGGAAAAACTTCTTTAAATAGTTATAGAAAATCCCTACATTATATAAATAATGCCTGCCTCCTTCCTTCCAAGCCTTATTTAGAATTGTCCTTCATTTTTAGCTCACTTTTTTTTTTTTTTTTTTTTTTTTTTTTTTTTTTTTTTTTTTTTTTTTTTTTTTTTTTTTTTTTTTTTTTTTTTTTTTTTTTTTTTTTTTGTCTTTTTGAGACAGAGTCTCAGTATGCAGTTCAGGCTGGCCTTGAGCTCACTTTTGTAGCCGAGGTTGGTCTCGAACTCACACCGATCCTCCTGCCTTAGCCTCCCGAGTGAGCCTCCCGAGTGCTGAGATTACAGGCATGCGCCACCACGCCCTGCTAGCTCACTTTTTAATCTCAGTAAAGTGTGGATAAATATACTTCTTGATACTATAAGTGATCATCCTAAAATCTGGCTTATTTTTCCTTCTCTCCTCAAATAATCTCAAAGTCACAAAAAGGAGGAAAGCAAATGAAATCTTAGGAAAACTAGAATTTTGACTTCAAAAGAATCTTAAGAAAAGTGGATCCCAGTTACTGTTTACCTGGGTTATATACAAAAATTAACCAAAACACAAGCTTTTAAAATACATTGAGGTCATTTTTGCAGAATGCTAAAAGCATTTCAAGGAACTGGTGGTATCTCAAGGAATTAGTACCTGCCTTCACAGTAGAAGAGACTTGCTGCCTGGCTTTGTGCATATCACCAGCTCAAAATCATAGCTTAAGACACATTAAGTTAGTCCTGGCACCTGCTTCTGGGGAAAACAAGTCTTGTGCATCCAGCCATTGGAAGAACTTTATCGTCTAGGTTCTTCATGCCAAAGAACTGTAGCCTACTGATTCCTCAGAATGTTTGACTCTCTGATCCTCTTGGGCATTAGAATCTCTGGCAGAGTTGTAATTCAGCTGCCTCATCTTTAGCAAGGAGCACAGTGACTCTCAAAAGACCAGAGGCTCTGAGATCTTATCCAGCAAATTTGCAGTATTCCAATCCTGCTATGGGAAGACAGCAAGATATCCCTGTGCCTTACATGCTTATGGGAGATGAGCAGTGTCAGGTCCAACTCTGAGGGGCTGAGCTTCTGTTCAGTGTTCTCTTCATTTTCTATCCAATCAATCTTTAATAGGCAAGGTCCCTCCCTCTTTCTTTCTAATGATTTTTATAGTTGATTGGTCTGAACTCTTGGTATTGTGCATCCTGTATAATCACTGTCAATGTCTGAGATATTTCTTTTACCCAAATTGAAAGAACTGTTGGCTTTAGGATCTTGGCAGTGACCCCAAGAACAAAATAAGAATGAGCCCAACTCTACTGATGTGATAGTTGTGGTCCAGTTTTATGATTCAATATTTTTTGCTCCTTGACTCTAATACTACATATTTCTTATACATAAAAGCAAAGAACTGAGTTGTTTTAAAAAAATAAAAATGGACCCAGTTACATGCAGACAATTTTAAAACTACCCTAAAGAATAGCACATAGCTTTAAAGTGGAATCTGTTCAGAATTTGGTGCTGCTTTTAGATTATGATTATTAGCAAATTTATACACTGGAATATGCCTAAATCTTCCATTGAATTATAGAGGAAATAAATTTTTTGAATGATTTGGCTTCTTATATCCCTAATACAACCAGTAGAATAGAGTTTTTTTTTTTTTTATCTTTGTCATTGTGTGCAAGATGCATTACAATCTAATGAAGCAGTATGGAATAACCATGAGAAGTTGTCATAATTACTGTAACATTTATCTACATAATGATTACTATTTTTGCTTCTTGACTTTGATCTTCTTATCTTGAAGGACTTAAAATGGATGAACTTTTCTTAGAATGTAATTTGTTCTAAAGAAATTACTGTTGTTTCTAAAAACAAAGCTAATAGCAATGATTTTATTCTTTATCCTCTAAAATTTCAGTCTGACTAGGCCATGTTTTCTTGGAATATTAGCTACAAAATAGAGTAGACTTCTAGACTTCTTAGCAGTTCTTTAGGTATTTCTGGAAAATATTTTACATATGGCTTATATATTGTCTTTTTAGATGCTGGAGCCTCAAGTTCAAGCAATCTGATCATCAGTTCCTCCATCAGAGCAATGTCTTCCACCACATTAATAACATTTTGTCAAAATCAGATGATGGAGATAGTGAAGAAAGTTTCAGCATCAGTATTCAGTCTGGCTTTGAAGCAATGAGTCAGGTTAGTTATTTTAATAGTTAATCCTCCTCTTGTTCTAATGGTAGTCAACAGTGTGTTATAGAAGAGATTATAAGTTATCATAAACAATTCTTAATCACATATCTGTTATCTCATAAAGACTACTTTGGGGATATTCTGAGTAATTATATTTGTTTCTAACAGGAGTTATGCATAGTTATGTGCTTAAAGGACTTAACCAGCATTGTTGACATAAAAACTTCAAGCCGACCTGCCATGATTGGCAGTTTGACAGATGGTTCCACAGAAACCTTTTGGGAATCAGGAGATGAAGATAAAAACAAAACAAAGAACATCACTATCAATTGTATAAAAGGAATCAATGCCCGCTATGTATCTGTTCATGTGGACAATTCTCGAGATCTTGGGGTAAGAAAAATTAACTTAATTTATGGCTCAGTAGCTCTTTTCAAGACATTAATGATCATGTATTTTCATTTCAGAGTTTAGAGAAAGATTACTTGGCATTTTGCCTGCTATCTTACTCCTTTCTTATCCCTAGACTAATACCTAACACTCACATCTTAAATCATTTATTTGGCTCATGATTTAAGCCATGGTTGTCTGGCTTCTGACTAGGAACAGCATGGGAAGGATTTGGGAGAAGAAAGCTGTCCACAGCACTGTAGCCAGGAAACACAGAGGGAATGAGGGAGATATATACCCCCTGTGACCCACTTCTTCCACAAGGCTCTTTCTTCCATAGCATTCATCTGCTGAGCACATCTATGATTCCACAGACCCACTAATGAGACTTCTACTCCATGCCCAGTCATCTTCCAGAAACCCCATCGGTGCACCCTCAAAGCAGCGGGACCACTTTTGATCCAAATCATACTACTAACTAAACAACATTTTTATATTTCTCAAATGTTACATCTAAAACCAGATTAATATGATTATTCACATTATGAGATATCAACTGTATAACAAGGTCTAATTACATATATACCATTACAGCTAGACAAAAATAAATACTATTGGTTTTTTTTTTCAATGCCTTTGTTTAGACTATTTCCTTTGCCTAGATATATTCCTCTTAAACTCTCTTTGTCTGATTCCCTCAAGATCTCTAAAACTCAGCAGAGAAATTCTCTATAGGTAATTTCTCCATAAAAATTACTCTTTTCTCTGCTAGGTTCATTTTTTTGTTTGTTTTTAAAAGAAAATTACTTTTATTGGTACAGTTTAGGCATGCATAATGATCAATGTTCATTTTTTATTAATTTGATGGTACATATTATACTTGGACCTACTGTATAATTAACTTTGTTTCTCCTTCTAATGTTCAATCTGTAGGGAGGAAAAAATTTCCTGGATCATTTAAATAGTCATGGTTCATATTTTCCATATTTCTATATGTAATATGTTTTGATGGAATTAAGCACTTTTTCATAAATGGCATTGATCAAAGGAAAAAAGTCCTTAAAACATCCAAAAAAATAGCACCAACTGACAAATTGTTATTGTTCTGCCCTCAGTTCTTTGGGAGAGGATACTTAGAATTATTGCCCTCATACAAGTGATAACTTGCCAAGAGATTCATTTTCAATGAATCTCCTTGTACACTTGCCAAACTACACCCATCCATTTATATGTTTCTTTTTCCAGGAAGAATCAGAATGTTGAGTCTCAGGTAACATGGATGTGAAACCAACCATAGCTGTCCGGCGTGCAATCAGAGTTCTCCTTGCCATCAGTTGCAACCCTAGGTCTATCCATCAGTGCAAGTTCACCTTTTTCCTGATCAAGAAAGGCCAATATATATTAGTTACATATTAGGAGGTTGTTTCCTCTTTAGACTCAAGACTGAACTGGTTCAACTGTTTTATCTTAAAAAGAACAGCCAGTGTAATAATTCAAAACATTTTTGTGGCTAGCTGGCTGGTTAGTACAAAGATATCTTTGACTTGTGGTACATTTTACAGCAGAGCATGCTGTCCCTCAAAACAAAGATTACAGTTATCTTGACATTTTTCTACTTTCTAAAGGAAAATAATCATATAAATATTCATTGATCGTCTGTCTTCCCCAAACTGCCCAGTAAGGTGCCTTCTACACAGCATTTGTTGATATGAGTTGCACCAACCTATAGCATTCATAATACACAGCTTTCCAAGGAATTACTATATATCCTTTTTTTTTTTTTTTTTTTTTTTTTTTTTTTTTTTTTT
>PVJA010000319.1:124210-168307 GCA_004027025.1 Myocastor coypus | reverse complement strand
CATGTTAATATTTCCTAGTAAGGCCAACATGTTATAAGACTATAAGAAACTGTGACATTCCTTCCTTTTGCTTCCAAAAGTAATGAAAATTGACCAGTAAGAGTGGAATACGAAGGACAAGCAGAGTTCTTAAAAAGCCACGTAAAGATGCAAGATTTCAATGTTTAGAATTTGAATAAAGAAGTCAGATGTCAAAACTTAGAAAGCACATGACAAAAGGGTACAGTAAGATAGAGTTTTTGAGACTAAAACCAGAGTTATAGGAATTAATTGGCTAGATGATATGAGGTCAATCAGTTAGGAAAGAACTATTATAAGTAGGCAGAAAAGTTGATGTGGCATTGATAACTTGTAAGCACACATTGTAGGTGCTAAAGCAAGAAGACAGAGTAACTATTTTAAAATTGTTTGTTTTAGAATAAAGTTACCTCAATGACCTTCTTAACTGGCAAAGCAGTAGAAGATTTGTGCAGAATAAAGCAGGTAATTACACTTTTATCATTAAATGTTTTGCCCTCTAGGACGAAACTTCTGCCTTCGCTGTTGAATTTTAGTTTTGATACACTACCAGAGTACTATAGGAAATCACCTATTTACAAAACAAGAATTTTGACAACTAATCTATATTGAGAATTGTAACAACCATCTCAATTCCACCAGACATCTCACCATTATTGTCCTAAATCTGCAGTTATGAGTAATGTATTGTTTCTACAGTCTAGGACTCACCACTTTTCTGCAAAGATTCAAGGTGCCTTATAATTTGTCATAGATCTGATTGATAACATCTCAATTAACATACTTTGTAGGTAAAAGATTTGCTTCTTTCCAGCCTAAAAAAATCTGCCTTTTACAACACTGCAGCTGTGTACAGGTTGTAAATCAATTTATAAGCCAGCTGTAGACTAAAGACAGTTTTATGTGGGCGCATGCCTCCCGCACTTACTTTGATGAGTGAAACTTCGTCTAAGCTGTTCTTGTGGTGTTACTTTATCTCCCAAAAATTGACCAGTGTAGATGATTGTGGTGGTGGTGGTGGTGGTGGTGGTGGTGATAATGATGTTTCAAGCTATATTGAAAAACTTCAGATTTTAGATTTAACGAATAATGTATTTTCTAATTATAAGGAATTTAGAAAATACCCTACTTAGCAATATACTGTTCATGCTTAATTATCATTTTAAAACTTAACATCAAAAATTAAAGTGTTTATCATTTCTTGGTTATCAGTCAATGTAAGAAGAATATTAAGGCCATGGAGATTGCTCCAGAATCGAAGTGCCTCCCTGGCAAGTGCAAGACCCGGGTTTGATCCCCCATACCAAATGCCATTTGTCCCCACGAACACCCTTCTCCCCTGCACTTAGCCAGCTACCAAAGCTAAGTGTGGTGGTACACACCTGTTATCCCAGAACTGGCGAGAGTGAAACAGGAGGATCACTATGAGTCTGAACTATGTAACAAGACCCTGTACCACATACATACATATACATACATACATACATACATACATACATAAATTCTTTAAATTAGAAGAGTAGTTTCAATTTCATTGTTTGAACTAATGTCAATAACTGTCTTATACCTGAATAAAATAGTCAATGAAATAAAAAATAACCATAAATTTACATATTTTAATTTTTCTGTAAACTATATTAAGTAACAGCACACTGAAAAACACATCTCTTGGTAGAGCTTTTATGTATAGATATACAAAGGGGAACCACTTTGCTAACCTAGCATTACTACCAACAGTCAGTATCAAGGACAGTCATACGAACTGGTGGTAGTGGTTTTATTCTCATAACCTAAACTAGAAGAGATATGATGGCTAGGAGTAGATGTTACTTTTCAATTCCATAAGTTTGAAGTTTTCAATTTGCATTAATTTCAGTTTCTCTAATATTATAGCCCCTATAAATAATGTTACTTGTTCCCATAGAACTTAAACACTGTGAAATAACCTAATAACCTTTACTTTGTGTCCAGCTGTTTGTTATTTTAGTTTCTTACTAAATATAGTAAAGTGACAAGTGATTCAGCTATATCAGATTCCTGTTCCTCTTCTACTTAACCAGGTTGATCTGGATTCCAGGCACATTGGTTGGGTAACAAGCGAACTTCCAGGAGGAGATAATCATATCATCAAAATTGAATTAAAGGGCCCAGAAAATACACTAAGAGTTCGACAAGTAAAAGTCTTGGGTTGGAAAGATGGTGAAAGCACAAAAATTGCTGGCCAGATTTCAGCTAGTGTAGCCCAACAAAGAAACTGTGAAGCTGAGACACTGCGAGTATTCAGACTTATAACATCTCAAGTAAGTGTTCTTCCTCTACATTCTAACACAGGATAGACTGACCTAACAAAACCTACAGCTAATGAGACCTGTAACATTCACAGGTAATTCACCTTCTTTCTCATATGTCTACCCTCTTCGTCAGGTATTTGGAAAACTCATCTCTGGAGATGCAGAGCCTACTCCTGAACAAGAGGAAAAAGCACTTTTGTCATCACCTGAAGGAGAGGAAAAAGTATACAATGTATTTATTTGTATTCTAAAAATTTATTTCCCTTTTAAAACCTCCAAATGATATAGGGGAAAGAAACTCCCAACCTGAAAGATACCTAGGACAAGTTTGTGGTCTCTAAAACCAAAAAATGAATTTTAGGAACAATGGAGGTTAAGAGCAGAATGTATTTATTGAAGGAAGGAAAGCGTCTGTCTGAGAGAGAAACAGAAAGGGACCCAAGAAGCCTGCCTGAGAATCTGTCTTTTCTAGGGCTTTTTATAGAGCAAAACTATGAGGTGAGATGTTCTAAGGTGGAAAACACAGCAACTCACTGGGGGTGGGGCATGGGGTGGGACAAAACTGATCAACCAATTAGATCATGAGCACAATTGCTCAGGTAAAACGGAGCAATTTTTTTTTTTTTTTTTTTTTTTGTCTTTTTGAGACAGGGTCTCACTATGCAGTTGAAGCTGGCCTTGAGCTCACTTTTGTAGCCCAAGCTGGTCTGGGAACTCACACCAATCCTCCTGCCTCAGCCTCCCGAGTGTAAAACGGAGCAATTTAAATCCAGGACCAAATGGGGAAGTCCATCATACAACAAGCAGGCATGAATACAGAACAGGGCTTATCCTATAGAAATTTGAGTTAATGACTCTTCCCAGCTTCCTCAAGGTGGAGACCTATTTAGAATATCAATTCCTGATGTTTATCTTTAGGGAGGTAAGCAGTAGTGTCTGTCCCTCCCACAGTTGCAAGGCATCCTTGTCTTCCCTGAGGGCCTATCCTTATCTGACTGCCTACATTTCCATCGAATTCAGCTTCTCATAGCACTGGTATATTCACACATAGACTCAGTAAATTCCTATGGAAATAACTACTCTCTGTAGTGTTCTTTAATTTTGTGTTTTTTATTTAAAAATTAAATTTAGGGGGGTGGCAGGATAGCTCAGCTGTCTAAAGCACCTGTTTGGGCAAACTCAGGTGCAGGAGACTGTGGTTAGATCTCCAACATCACTGCAGCACCAGACCCACCTTTAAGGGCCTAGGAAGCCAAAAAAAAAAGAATCCTTCTCAAGTTTCTTTGTACAAGGAGCTAGAAAGGCACAACTTCAGAGTTAACTTTGAATTGGCTAAATAGCTCAGTGGGCTATAGCACCTGCTTAAACAGAGTAGAGTGGGCAAAAAATCCCCAGCTTGCCATGCCAGCCCCGCCCCAGGGGCACACTGAGACTGCCATTGAAACTGGGCACAGTGACAGGTACCTATAATCCCAGCACTTGGGAGGCTGAAAATAGGAGAATCACTGCAAGTCTGACCCATGTAGTCACTGTACTTAAAAAAAAGAAAAAAGGTATAATTTGAACATTGTATCTAAGAAAACAATACAACATCTTGTGTTATTGTGTTGTTATATTGATAAAGCCTTGCAATAATATACTGAATAGAATTGGTTGGAGCAGGCCTTGATCTAGATCTTGAAACATTCAGTCTCATACCATAAGAGTGATGGTACCTACAGATTGTCTTATTAATACCTTTAGTTGGACTGAGAATGCTTGCTTCTATTTCTGTTTTGCTGTGAATCACCAACAAAAATATATTCTCACATATTTGTTTCCATTTTTTTTAGTCACTATGTTGCTATATGCTTCAATTGGTGTGCGATATTAGCTTGTAGGTAATTTGTTTCTCTAATAAAAAAAGAAGATAGGTTTTGAGGATGATAACTAGGTAGTATAGTGAATGCTTTTAGACGTGATGAAAATCCTCTCAAATTATGATCAACATATCTGTGAATATGCTAAAAACACTGAATTTGTACATTTCACTTAGGTGACTGGGATGGTATATAGAGTCAGTCTCAGTTTTTTTTTTTTTTTAAAGCAGAATAAGAAGCAAAAGACAAAATGACTATATTATCATCTACAGCTATTTTATTTACCTATTCTTTAAGTGAGCATCAGTAGTTCTGTCTTTCAAGTAATTTGTTTCATCTAAGTTCCTGAATTTATTGGCATAAGTTATACACAGAATATTCTTATCTGTAGTGATGTATCTTCTATTCCTTATTTTGGCATTTTGTGTATCCATTCTATTGTCTTGAATAGTATAGGAAAAGATTCATCAAGGTGATCTTTTCAAGGAATAAGCTTTTAGTTTTATTTCTGTAAAGAAAGGCAGAAGGAAGAGACCAGTGGATACCACCAGGCTTGTTGTGTAAAGGCACCATGGTGTGGAATTTATTGTGCCTAGGTGCAGGCAGAGCTGAAAAGGCTATCTGTGGGGAGTAGGGCTTGGAAAAAGGCAAGGGACATTAGGAAAGAAGATCTTAAGAAGCATCAGTGGTCAGAGTTCTCTAAATGTTTTGTGCCTCTGTGGGCACAGTACTTGGGATGCCCTGTGTGAATGTTTAGGCTTTTTTAGATGTGCAGGTGCTCACCCGAGTGTATGCTCCATCTTACCTCTTTTAAGACATCCTTCACTGAGAGCTGCCCCAGGGCTGAGCTGGGAACAGGCTGGGTACTTGGAGAGCCATACCCAAATCAGGCCATACAGTTTACTAACGACATTGTTTCCTGTGATTGTTATTTCTTTCCATCAGTTTGCTTTGGGTTTGGTTTATTTTTGTTCATTAAATTTCAAGATTAGGTCATAAATTTCAGACCTTTTCTGAATTTTATTCTTTTTATAGCTCTTGGGCTAACAAGAGATTTCTTCAAACTTTATTCTTCAACTTAGTATTATTTGTCTCAATTTAAAGTACACTTCTTTTGGGGGCCCGGAGGGATGGCTTAGTGGTCTAAAGTGCCTGCTTGGGAGCTTGGGCGGCTTCAGGGACCACGGTTCAATCCCCGGCACCACATTGCTGCACCAGCCCTGCCCTCAGGGTGAGCTGAGCCGGCCATAAAAAATGAGTGAATAAACAAACAAATGTTCTGAAACAAGAAAAAAAAAAAAAAAGTACACTTCTTTTGTATATGTCTGTGTAATTATACCCCAAGATACTTTGAAATGTTAAATACAAACATTTTCGTTAAAAAGCTTATTATTTTTTCTTTTTTTATGTGAAGGCAACATCAGATGCTGACCTAAAAGAACATATGGTTGGAATCATATTCAGCAGGAGTAAACTGACTAACTTACAAAAACAGGTTGGTTAACAGCCATTGCATTGTCTTTGTGAGTTTTTCTTTTTAAGCTATAAAAGGTTTTCTAAAATCTATTGGAACTTTTTTATTCTATTTATGCACCCTGTTTAATTGAATGGCCTTTTTTTAAAGAGGAATTATATTGTCATATTGAAATCACTTTCTAAAATTTTGTCATGAATGTAAACTTCCTTACATTTTTATTTGTTATTTCTCATTTGCAGATAGATTGCATTATCTCGGTTATAAATACTTAGCTGTATTAAATCTCCTTTGTATTTTCTTGCTGAGTAATTACCATAATAAGGCTAAGAAGGGCTGGCCAAATAGCTCAACAGATTAAAGTGCCTGGCACAGGGGCCAGGGGTTTGCCCCCAGGGTGTGCTGAGAGGGCAATTGAGACTGGGTGTGGTTGTGTACCTATAATCCCAGCTTTTGGGAGGCTGTAAACAGGTGGATCACTAAGAGTCCAATCTAGAAGTGACAACCTGAAAACCCTATTGACCCTTCCCTAAAATACAAAATAATAAGCCGGGCGTGGTGGCGCACGCCTGTAATCCCCGCACTTGGGAGGCTGAGGCAGGAGGATTGGTGTGAGTTCGAGACCAGCCTGGGCTACAAAAGTGAGCTCAAGGCCAGCCTCAACTGCATAGCGAGACCCTGTCTCAAAAAGACAAAAAAAAAATAAAAATAAAAAAAATAATAATAATAATAAATAATGCTAAGAAAACCTGTGTTAATGTTTTCAAATATAAGTGGGTGGGGGGTGTTGCTAGATTTTTCATAACATAATGCTCAATAGCATAAAAATATCATTAAAAATTAAATAAAATATTGATTTTCTAATACCCTGTAACAGTGAGGGCCAATCTTTTAAAGTTTTCAGGGATACCAAACAGTCAGCTACACTACTTGTACTGTAAGTGTGTAACCGCTGCCCTATGACTTTCAACACCATTAAATCTTTTTCAATAACATAAATTTATTTGTACCTTAATGGTGTTTCATTGACTTATGGATGTTTAAAAATCATAAAAAAGAAAAACTTCTGCCAATTATGTTACGATTACTATCAGTTTTAAAGAATCTTATAAGTAGAAATATGAAGCTATGAAAAAAGTTCCAGGCCTAGCTGGGCTGTGTGATATAGCACACACCTGTAATTCTAGCACTCAGGAGGCTGACACAAGAGGATTGCTGCAAGTTCAAGGCCATCCTGGGCTACATAGTAAGTTCAGGAGCAGCCTGAACTACAGTCAGATGCTGACTCAAAAATAAATGAATGAATGAATGAATGAATAAATAAATAAATAAATGCTGTAAAAATAACAATTTGTAGTTTTTATAGTTCGAAGTGCTGAATTACTAGGAGGGGCATTAGCATACACTATTATCCTTATAATAGTTGATTCCAGTATTCAGATTTTTGTCATATTTACTCTAGTTTTATGTCTTTTTCTTTTGTTTTGTTTTTTGGTTTTTTTTTTTTTTTTTTTTTTTTTTTTTTTTTTTTTTTTTTTTTTTTTTTTTTTTTTTTTTTTTTTTTTTTTTTTTTTTTTTTTTTTTTTTTTTTTGTCGGGGAGGGTGGGTTACTATTGTTTTCCTTTTTTTGAGACAGGGTCTTGCCATATAGCTCAGGCTGGCCATATAGCTCAGGCTGGCCTTTAAGTTATTGTATATACTAGTTGCCCTCAAACTCTCAGTGATTCTCCCAAATGCCAGAATTACATGCATTTGTTTTTAAAATTAGCTAAGAGAATGAAATGGAGCATTAACTTTAAGAATATTGCATTGAATCTGAACTTACATTCTTTTCCTTTTTTTTGTTGTTGTTGAGTGTTAAGTCAGACTTACAGAAATGTATTTTTAGATTATCTGTGTTGCCTTCACAAAGGTATGTGCTCACATTGTTCAAGCTATACGCATGGAAGCCACCAGAGTTCGTGAAGAATGGGAGCATGCCATATCAAGCAAAGAAAATGCCAATTCACAGCCAAATGATGAAGATGCCTCCTCTGATGCTTACTGCTTTGAGCTGCTCTCCATGGTTTTAGCATTGAGTGGCTCTAACGTTGGCCGGCAATACCTGGCTCAGCAACTTACTCTGCTTCAGGACCTCTTTTCCCTGCTTCATACTGCCTCTCCTAGAGTGCAGAGACAGGTAACTGAGCATAGCACTTACTTTTGTGCTTCTTTGTTATGGAAATACATGGGCCCTGGGTACCACATGCTGCGCCAGCCCTGCCCTCAGGGCAGGCTGAGCCAGTCATAAAAATAAATAAATAAACAAACAAAAGTAAAAAAGTAAAAAAAAAGACATTGTTAAAAAAAAAGAAAAAGAAATACAAAAGTCACAGAACAGAGAGGTTAGAGGTTGGGTATTATAGCTCAGTGGTGGAGAGCTTACCTACTATGAATGAGGCTTATGTTCAGGCCCCAGCATCATGAAAAATCAATGAGCAGTAGTAAAATTTATAAGGCAGTGAGAATCACCACACATGCTTAAATGGATTTTTATGTTTTGTTTCATATTTTGGGGGACCTCTAGTTTTGATTCTGTATTTTATTTTTGACTTTGTAATCAAAGCAATGAAGAAACTAAGAGCAAAACATGTTCCATTTTACTGATGTGTTAGATAAAGAATATGTCTGGCTATTGGTTACTTTCTTAACATGAAAAGATATGAAGAACAGACTAAAAGTAAAAGATACACTTTTTCTCTTGCAGCCCTGGGTCAGTAATTACCACTCCAGAAATTAAAAACTATTAAAAACGTATTTCTTTCCTTCTCAAAATGAAAAATAGTATTTAAATGATATTTCTATTCTTTTTATAGATTTTGGCATTATAGAATGTAGCTTATGTTTTCCATTAAAAATACCAAAAATTGTATGGTAACTTGCACATTAAAAATATGAAAACTATAAAACATCAATCTTTAAATGGTTTTTGTCTCTTTTTCTCACCAGGTAACCTCCTTACTAAGACGAGTTTTGCCTGAAGTCACCCCCAGTCGGCTGGCCAGCATCATAGGAGTGAAATCTCTCCCTCCTGCTGATATCAGTGATATCATTCATTCAACTGAGAAAGGAGATTGGAATAAGCTAGGCATTTTGGACATGTTTCTAGGGTGCATTGCCAAAGCACTCACTGTGCAGCTGAAAGCTAAAGGAACCACCATCACAGGAACAGCTGGCACTACTGTGGGCAAAGGAGTTACAACAGTCACCCTTCCAATGATTTTTAACTCCAGGTTGGTCATTGCTTCTGTTTTAGGGACAAAGAATTAAAACATCATTTCAAATTCCACCTGTCCTCTTACTTACCAAATGGAATCAATAAAAAATTTGTCATGTATAAAAGGAGTATCATATGTACCTTTTTCATTTAGGGGAGAACAAAAAATAAACTGAATATATGAAGTCAGAAAATTTGACAAAGATTGTAGACCACTACCTCATCATACATATATAAAAGTAAAACTTAGTTACATGTCATATATATTTTTACCACAATAAAAATAACCCTGCCTAGGGTCAGGGTAGTAAGTTGTAAACTTTGCATCAATTAAAGCTTTATGTATATTTTTAAAACTTTATTAGGACAAATTATGCAATATTTTTTCAGTCTGCAATTTAGGGAATAAATCTTTCCTCAAAAAAACATAGAACCTAGGGCTGGCAATATAGCTCAGCAGACTAAGTGCTTCCTTAGGTAAGCTTAGGGGCCAGAGTTCAATCCTTGGCACTTCATGCCCCATTGGCCCTGTCTCCAGCACTAAGGAGGCAGAAATCAGGAGGATCACTGTGAGTTTGACCTGCTCAGTAAGACCCTGCATAAATACATACATACATACATACATACATACATATATACATACATACTCAAAACATAGAACCTAAAAGTTTAATATAGGAAAAGAATCATTGAATTAACTACATAAAAATGAAAATTAATTGAATGCAATACTATTAAAATGTTTTAAAATTTAATCAATTATCTTGGAAAAATATTTAAACCTGAATAATAGACAATTATGAACACACATAGTATCCTACCTATAAAAAAGCAAACAAGCAATAAGTTCAAGGACAAGACCACTCAATTCAAAGAAAGGAATTTAACAATGAAAAGATATTTTATCTTAGAGAAATGTAGATTAAAACTGTTGCAAAGTATCTTTGATGCTTTAATAACATTATAAAGGCATTTTGATCTGTTATAAATTGCTGAGGCATTTTTCGATGTCAGTCTGATAATATCCTTCACCTATCAATTCTCCCTCCAGAAACTTTCATACATGTCTAGAGAGATTCTGTACAAAGATAGTATAGAATTGTGTAAAGAATTAAAGATGTCTTGAATAGTATAAATTATATAGCCAACAATGACAATAAGAATGTAATACCAGAATGATAATCATAGTATCATTTCCTGCATGTAAGTGGTCTTGATAGAGAAAAAATATGTCAGCTGATCTAATGAAGCAGCAGTCTTAGTCATGTAGTAAGTTTATATTCTGCCACAAATTCCATATTATCTCCATGTGCACTAGACAACTCCTCTGTGATCCACGGAGTATGCTTCAAACATCACTGTTGTAGAAAAATACATGCAAAAATAATGTGTAAACTGGGAAATAATGAAACAGAACATAGTCATTCTCTTGAGATTGAGGGATAAATTAGAGGTAATGTTTTAATTAACTTTTTAAAGGTTTTAATTCTAAAAATGTTTGTTCAAATAACTTTTTTCATTTATAACAACTATCAAACTATTTGGAGGTCTAGAAATGCTGATTTTTTATTTATTTATTTTTTTTACAGTTACCTTCGACGAGGTGAAAGTCATTGGTGGATGAAGGGTTCAACTCCTACTCAGATATCAGAGATCATCATTAAGCTTATAAAGGATATGGCAGCAGTAAGTCCCATGTTCCTGGCTGTTGGAGCAGCAAGAATCTTCTGACACAATGAGCAGCTTATTCTGTGCAGCTGATAGGACAAGCAAGCACATTAGTGTTACTTTACTTAGACTATTTTTAGACCTGTGATATTTATATTTTTGATCATTGTCTCAGTTACTCTTCTTCATTTGCTAGAACAAATACTCGACACCCAAAATGAAGGAAGAAAAGGTTTATTTACTCACAGTTACTAGAAGTTTCAGTCCATACTCAGCTGGCTCCAAGGCAGACTGGCCCATGGCAGAGAGCAGCAGTTCATGGTGGCAGAGCAGCAATAATGGTTACAGAAAGAGTCTGTTTCTCTGTCTCTCTGTCTCTCTTGTATTACATTCGAGCTGTGTGCCCCAAGTTGGGTATAGTACTCCCAGCCATAATCCCAGCAATACTAAGACCTATAATCCCAGTGGATCATGAGTTAATTCCAATCTAGAAGTCGCCACCCCATGACTGCATGAGCCTTTGGGGACAACTAGATGCCAACCGTAACAGTCACTGATATAAACGGTGTTCATTTCAAACTTCTCAATTAATTTACTTGAGAATTATTATATAAGAGTTCCAACAAGATAAATTGTAATTTGAAAAAGAACCTCTGTCCCACCCTAAAAGAGGAAGAGGAGAGAGAAAAGAGAAGCTCTCAGAAGTGGGAGTCTTTTAGTCTCTTGCATCATCATAGTTTATTATCCCATTACTCTTCTTCACTAATATCTTACACCACTGTCTGTAAGATGTCTGAGGTAGGGGTAAATCTAAGAGTGATGAGAACAGAGAATTACTTCTGAGACCAAATGGCTTTTCTGCATTGCTCCAATGAGTCTACTTCCTCGCACACTGTTGTATCTCCAGGAGGCAGCCTGAGGAGAAAAAATACTGTGGAATATATGTACCCAAGAGGCAGTGTAAACATAAGACATTTTTGAGAAAGAGGATTTAAGCTTCCTTTTAAGAGATTCGTAACATGTTGATACATTAAAAAAAAAAAAAAAGCAGAGTATTCTCAGGATAAATGAAATTCTATCACTTTTCTCAACACCATGGCCATTTTTCTCCATATTTGTGGCAAATAGACTTTCTTAGTACATTCATTAGATGATAAATTATATAATAGTTAAGTGTTGATGCTCATAAAAATCAAAATAGCAAAAGTAATTTAAACACACATATTCTTGGAGTCTAGTAATAATCATTTAGCTTAGCTGTATATATTTCCTCCTAAATAACCTTCCTTAACCAAAATTTGCAAGCAGAGATGTTGTAGTATTTACATTTTTATCCAAATATAAGTGGAAATACCCTTAATCTCTATAAAAAAAGAATATTGCAATCTTAAACTTTTATTTAATCTTCTTTAAATCATCAAAAATAGTGAGTAGAGTTTGATTTCTTTTTTTTTTTGAGAGAGAGAAAGTGTGGTTCTCATTATGTAACTGAGACTTGAAGTTCATTTATGTAGCCCTGGCAGGCCTGTACTCATGCACACAATTCTCCTACCTCAGCATCCCAAGTACTACAATTATAAGTGTGCACCATTACACCCAGAAGAATTTGGATTTTTCATAGGGCTGTAAAGAATCTTTTTTTCCTTTTTAATGTATTTGGTACAGGGTCTCACTGTGCAGCTTGGACTTGTAGTGGTCTTCCTGTTTCAGCTCTCCCAGCTGTGATTACAGGAGTGCATTATCATGCCTGGTTTTCTCCTGGGGCAGGGCTATGCTGCATGTGGTACCAGGGATCAAACCCAGCCCTTGCACTTGCCTACGCAAGCACTTAGACTACTGAACTATCTCTGCAGCACAAGAATTTTGAGCTTAAAAGTCTGTGCCCCCTTATCTAAAATTAATGTGATATTGTGACAGCTTATCTTTCCTTTTGATGAGAGATATTATTTAAAAGAATTTATTATGATAATATATTTCTGGTTACTTATTAAAATACTGTGTCTTGCTCACTAGGGTCATCTGTCAGAAGCTTGGTCTCGAGTGACCAAAAATGCAATCGCAGAAACCATCATTGCCTTGACCAAGATGGAAGAAGAATTTAGGTCCCCAGTGAGATGTATTGCGACAACTAGAGTAGGTGCTTTTTGGTTTGTTTTTTATTTGCTCTGTATCATTGTATGTCCTTTTTTAGTAGTAGATTTCAGCAATGAATTTAACCAAAAGAATCCACATTTTCTACCAAGTAATTGTGTTAGTTACTTTTTACTCATTACTGGGACAAATACCCAACACTCAAAATGAAGGAAGGAAAGGTTTATTTTGCTCATAGTTACTGGAGGTTTCAGTCCATATTCAGCTGGCCCAAGGCTGAGTGGAACAGGGCAGAGAGCATCCAGTTCATGGCGGCAGAACAGCAACAATCATGACAGAAGCAACAGAACAACCAGGGGAGCAGAGAGCAACAGCTTCAGTCTGTCTCTCTGTCTTTCTTTATATTACATTCAGGCTCTCTACCTCAGCCTATCCACCTTAGGCTACACCCATAATCCCAGAAGTACTTAAAACACATAATCCCCGAAATCATGGATCAAGTCTCAAACTCTAGATCTGTACTAAATCACATAATCCCAGTGACTCATGAGTCAAGTCTCAATCTATAGAAGTCCCTGCCTCATGACTGCATGAGGCTTTGGGGAGACAACTAGACATAAACCATAACAGTAATGTACTTATCAAAAAATACAAAGGGCTTTTTTTAATGAATTCTGAACTAAACATGCTAGTTATTACCACTTTGAGGACTGTTGTGTCATTTGTTTATTATTTAGGAATCCAAGGATATACTAGTATAGTAAAGCTAGAAAAATTACATTATGTGTGTATTATCTTCTTAATGACCTATTTATTATAACTCACTTCAGTAAAGTCGCATTATGTTATGATCAACTGAAAATCCTTTGAGAACAAGACCACTTTTCCTTTCATATTGCCCAGTTGTTGTTAATGCAAACCCTTATACAGCTCACCTACAAAGCTATATAAGGTCTTTCAAATAGCAAAAGCACTTGTCAGTAGTACAATGGGTAAAATCTTTGAGAAAGGAGGGTTGCATTCTTCAGATGGGACATCTATTTTGAGTTTTAACCTATATGATTTCATGTACCATATAATTTCAAAAGCGATTTGAGATTTTGTTGAGTAAGACAATGTGACAGCATTAGGAAGAAATGCCACTGTTGGAAATTGATTAAGTCTCAGAAGTCTGAATAAGATGATAACTTGTACTTTCCTAGCACCAAGAAAGCTAATTTATGTTGTCTTGATAGTATGACATTGGAAGCAAGTGTTTTTTATAGTAACCCTTTTCTACCACTCATGACTTCTTTTCTTTGATTCTACTTTTTTGTTTACTCCTTGCATTATTTTTCCTTTTATGTTGGTTTTCTTTTCTTCTGTCCCTAGTTTACTATTTTTTACTCTTCATCCCCAGTGATACTCACATACATTTGTTAAGATTAAGCCTTTTAAATGTTTTTGTTTTTCCACTAATGAATGAATATGTCATCCTATGTAAAAACTGATACTCCTTAAGCCTCAGAAATTTTAAACTACTTTTCAGGACAGTTCTCTAAAGTTTATTAGTCATTTATGTCTGACATAGTTGACCAACTATGATACTAAGCCCTCTAAGGCAACAGAAATATCCAAGGAATTGTTACTATTTAGAAGAATTTATTATATACCCAACTACTCATGGACCTATGAACAAGTAAATGGCTGTTTAGCACCTTCTTTAGAATTTAATGCCTCAGGCAGATGATACTGAATGGAAAAATATGCAGCAGGCATACAATAAAATTAATGTGCAAATTCATTTCTTTTAATACATGAGTTGGTTTACATAGCAGACAAAAGATAATTTCATGTGTCAAATAAAAGTAGAATGGTTCTTTTAGAGAAGCGGCTCTTTGTTCAGTACTGTGTATGTGGCACATGTGACCATATAGTCACATCATGAGATACATGCCACCTCATGAAAGCTGTAGAGCTGCCATCAAGTGTCTGTATTTCCCAATTCAGCCGGCTATTTACTGAGCCGTTATCATATGTTATGTATGTATGTTATGTATGTTCCTAAAATTTCAGTGGTCTAACAGCTTTTCCTCTCAACAGCTCTGGCTTGCTTTAGCATCACTGTGTGTTCTTGATCAAGACCATGTTGATCGTCTCTCCTCAGGAAGGTGGATGGGAAAGGATGGACAACAAAAACAAATGGTAAGATCAGAATTATCAAAACTTAAGAGACCAGTGTTGTGGCTTAGTGGCAGAGCATTCATATGACATACCTGCAGCACTCGGTTGGATCCCCGGCACTGCAAAAGTTAAAAAGAAAAACACTGGGCCTGATGATATACTGATAATCCCCCTACCTCAGAGGCTGAGGCAAGAAAATCACAAGTTGAAGGGAACATGGGAGAAGTAGTCCAGCTGCAGACAACTTGCCTATTATTTGTTGGTCCTTGTGCTCATAAAAAGGAAAAGAAAAAAAAAAAAATCTCATCTGACTACTCTATTTTACTTGGAGTAATATATTAGAAACTTTAGGGAACTTAATTATATAAAAGAGCTCTCTCCTTTCTTGTGTATCTCTTTTTAGTTTGTGGTTTGTTTTTTTGAGACAGGGTTTTGCTATGTTCAGACTGGCTTTGAACTCACTGTGTGGCCCAGGCTGGCCTCAGTTTCAAGGTGATCCTCCTGCTTCAGCCTCCCGAGTGCTGGTATTATAGGTGTCACCACTGCATCTGGCAACTTGTGTCAGGTTTGCATTATACCAAAATGTGTTTATAGAGCAAGGGTGTAATTAAAGCAAGCCTTAATTAATATGGAAATTTCTGGAGCTGATCCTTAGCACCACAAAGGAAAAAGAAGTATTCGTAGCCAGACTCTGATTCTATTGTAGAATTAGTATTAGAATCTGATTGGTCTTATGTTAGGAAAAAATAAAGTAGAGAGGCAATGTAATGTTTCACACTGAAAATACTACATAGTTATAGATGTACTTACAATATGCTTTTTGAATATCTTTAAGTTCACTGAGAGAGAAAATGTATAGGCTTTTTTCAACATTTTTATTGTTAAAGCTTGAAAAAAATGAATCATTTATCATACAGAATGTTTAGATATATATTGGGTTGAATATGAAAAGCAAAGTATACATACATGTTCATTTTTTTTAAATGTTTTTTTTTAAAGATTTTTTATTTTATTTATTATTATTTGTTTCTTGTTTCAGAACCTTTGTTTGTTTATTCACTCATTTTTATTGCTGGCTCAGCCTGCCCTGAGGGCAGGGCTGGCACAGCATGTGGTGCCGGGGATCGAACCGTGGTCCCTGCAGCCGCCCAAGCTTTCCCAAGCAGGCGCTTTAGACCACTGAGCCATCCCACCAGGCCCATACATGTTCATTTTACTAGTCACTGGATCGTTAAAGTTAATGTGGATTCTGAAGAGATTTTCTTGCATAGTACATTAATCACTGAGTAATTTTAAGAGATTTTTATAGCTAAGTGTATTTGTCATAATTCTAACACTAAGCTTTTAAATCTTAATAGATTTTACAATAAATCTGTTGTACAGTTGTGCCTTGGTACTCAACTCGTCAAATTTGGTGTTGCACACATTTTGTCATGAAAATTTTGACCCACTGTTCTTCATTTGTTCCACAAGCTAGAGTTCTTCGATGTTACTTGCCTCAGGAATCACTACCCTTTCCTGCCAACACAATTTGTTTGGCACCTGTCATTTCTGGTGCTCTTCATATCTCTTTGAACTGATTCATGAGGCCAAGATACCAATGTAGGGCTATGGAGATAGCTTAGCAGTCTAAGCACCTGCCTAGGCAAGCACAAGGACCCAGGATCAATCTCTATACCACATGCCATCTCATCCCCACCCCAGATGCACCAAGCTGGCCACCAAGACCTGACGTGGTGGCACATGCCTGTAATCCCAGCATTGGGGATGCGTTTAAAATAGGAGGATCATTATGAGTCCGAGCTGTGTGGTGAGACCCTGTATCAAATAATTTTTTAATGTACAAATGTAAATGAATTACATTATATAATGTAGATAAATTATATTATTTGTATGAGTGGCTGAAGCTTTAATTTGACATAATATGAAAATGTCTCCTTTTAGCCAATGTGTGATAACCATGATGATGGTGAAACTGCAGCTATCATTTTATGCAACATATGTGGAAATTTGTGTACTGACTGTGATAGATTCCTTCATCTTCATCGGCGAACCAAAACTCATCAAAGACAGGTAACGATTTCAATCTTTTTTGGCCAAACCAGTGTCTGGAACATGAAACTTGAAATTGATCAAATTTTGAAATAAATGTGTGTGTTGGGTGGGATAGTCCATGTCTATAATCCCAACAACACTTGGGAGGCTGAGGCAAAAGGATTGTTCTGAGATGGAAATGGACCTGGGATACAAAGTGAGCTCAAGGCCAGTCTGAAATATATAACAAGATCCTGACACAAAGAGAAAAAAAGAAAAAAAAAAAAAAAAGAGAGGGATTGGGAATTGATGCCTTGGTTGAGTTCCCTTCTATAGTATTTAGCAACTGTAAAATGAGTAAGTTGTTTAACCTTTAAAGTCTTCATTCTACATTTATTAAAATGGGGGTGGTCTAATGATCCAAAAAAATTGTAAGTATCTAAAATTTCCTATGTTATCTCATAAATGAAAGCAATTAGTAATGGATAATTAGAATTTTATACTTCTGTCAGTGATAAATGAATATATTTTCTTCTACTTTAACAAAACAATAGGTCTTCAAAGAAGAAGAAGAAGCTATAAAGGTTGATCTTCATGAAGGTTGTGGTAGAACCAAATTGTTCTGGTTGATGGCACTAGCAGATTCTAAAACAATGAAGGCAATGGTGGAATTCCGAGAACACACAGGTAAAAGAGGATTAAAGATTATGTCATGTGTTTTAAACACAGAGATTGAACATACCTACTAATTCTTACAAAATTAGGTATTAGGACATCTAATATGAAGATTTTTACATGATTTGTCTAATATCTAATCGTAATATTACTGACCACTGTCAGTAGTATGTTTATTAGATCCAGGTATGTTCTGTGTTGGAAAGAGCATCAGACTGAAAGTTCAGGAAACCTGACTTGCTGTTGCATGGTCTCAGCAAATGTTAACCTCTCTGCAACCCATTGCCCTCATTTTGTAAAGTGAGACCCCTGTACTGTTTACAGAAGTTGTGTAAATAGACATCACTCTCTCTGTTAAACATTGCTGTTGATATTGCCTTCTAATACTGTTGGTTGCAGCTTCACAATAAAATTTCTGCATTAGATAATCACTAAGATTTTTTTATGTGAAGTTATATGATTTTATGATATATTCTGAGGTTTTTATAGGTCTAGTACTTCTCAAGATTTTCTGATTAGCAATGCTATCATGGATTGATAGTAAAATAATTAGCAAAGATGAATAGGTGTTACTTAAAAGAATATGTTTTTTTGTTTAGCATGGCTGCAGTCTTCCATGTGTCTTATTGACCCAAACCTCTGATGTTGGAAATTGATATAAGCCTGAAGAATAGTTTGATCGGGCTTTCATGCCTATATCTTGTAATATGAGCAATTACTTTGAAGATAACAACATGAAGTGTGCTTTATTGTTACTCTCCTACAATGTTGTTTTGGAATTTTATACTGTTGTTTTTATTGTTTATTTTTCTTTAAAATAAGAAAAACTAAAAATACCACACCAAAAATTAAATTAAATTAAATTAAATTAACACATGGCCATTGTGTCCTCATAGTTGTTTTTTAGGGGTTTTTTGCTCCTATAAACTGTGATTACTATATGTGGAACCAGTAAATGTTTTAATATTGTACTTCCTTATGTTCATCATATGGATTGATTGATTGATTGATTGATTGATTGATTTACTTTTGGTAGTATCAGGGATTGAACTCAGAACTTTGCACTTGCCAGGCAAGTGCTTATTCTACTGAGCTATCTCCGAGGCCCTTTATATTCATCATAGGAATAATCTTTTCAAAAAAAATTTTTCTGTAATTACTGCTAATTCTTTGTATTAATATTTAAGATTTGTGTACCCATGTTTAAAAATGAACTTAGTCACTAATTTTCAAGTATTTTCCACCTTTTTCCTATTGTCTTATCTTTTTTTATAGTTTCTATTCTTCAATATTTTAAGCATTTAAATTCCTTTTCAAATATGACTTAAGGGGCTGATAAGATAGCTCAGCAGACTAAAGTGCCTGCTTAGGCAAGTGCAGGGACTGTGGTTTAATCTCTAGCACCACAGCACCAGTCCCACCCCCAGGGCAGGCAGAGCTAGCCAGTGACTCTGGGCATAGTGGTATATGCCTGTAAGCCCAGCGCTGGGGAGGTGGAAACAGGAGGATCACTGTTAGTCCAAGCTGTATATTGGGAACTGTAACAACCAACCACATAACATTAAAATAGTAATAATAATAAATATATATGAGTTAAGAATTTTTTGTTTGTTTTTTAAGTTTCAGTGTTTGATGATAAACTTTATGTTATGCCTTATAATTTTGTTAATATATAAAAATACTTAAATCTCCTTTTAGTTTAGCATATTTTAGTTTAATTTTTAGTATTATATTTATCTAGTATTGTGCATTTGAAATGAGAGCTTGTCATATCTGCTCAGTCTATTAGCTTGAGTGGGAATCTAGGGCTTCTCTAAAAAGTATAAGTAAGTCAAAAGTTTCTTTAGCTTCTTTAGATTCTTACCCATTTTTTATAATAATTTGTTTCATATTAGGGCAACTTGCAACCCTTGGCTAATTTTCTATTGCTGACAATATGGATATGATTTGCTTTTTTAATACTACAGGTAGTTATATCATAATGTATAGAAACATGTCTTTGAGAATTTTTCTTTTTCTTTTTCTGCTTGAACCTAGGTAAACCCACCACAAGTAGCTCAGAAGCATGCCGTTTCTGTGGGTCCAGGAGTGGAACAGAGCTATCTGCTGTTGGCAGTGTTTGTTCAGATGCAGACTGTCAGGTGTGTATATAGTTAGAGTCAGGCCATCCCAGGGAGTAAAAGCATATGATCCCATGTGACTCCTATGTTTCACTTAAAGAATACTCAGTCCCAATGTCCTTTGTCAAGTATTACAAGTTTTGTAAAAGCTGGAGAGAGGATCAAATAAGACTCTTAAACCCAAACCACAGTTTTTGTGTTTTTCTCAATTACAATGAATGAATGAACATATATATAAATTTTGTGCTTGAAGCAATTAAAATGTCTGTGGACTGAAACTTTTTCACCTTTGTTTCCCTAAGAATAGATTCCTAATATCTTAGAATTCTTGAGTCCTGAATATGTATATACATCTTGTGCGCACACCAAATTTTTTTGGTTCCTTAGTTCTGTAATAAGAATCTGGATAATGTTCAGCTGGTCAGAGATGTATGGTATTTTCTCATAGTTTTTTTTTTTTACCTCTGTTTTGGTGAGGGGGTTTATAGTTGGGATAGTACTCATCAGGATCTTTTTGCTTTGTGATTATGCATGAAGACAAGTGAAATTATGATTATTTTTATTAGCATTTCCTTTGGAATGAAAAGACTCCTAATAATCCTAATTGAGGTTCAAAAAATAAAGATAATTGTTATTACTTTAAGGAGATATTTCCCATTCCTATGGGAATTAGTTTTCTAGTCCTAGAAAACTAATATAATTATAAAAATATGTGTCCTTTTTGATCATTGTATATCATTTTAATTCATTTTAATAGGAGTATGCTAAGATAGCTTGTAGTAAGACACATCCTTGTGGCCATCCATGTGGAGGTGTTAAAAATGAAGAGCACTGTTTGCCCTGTCTACATGGCTGTGATAAGAATGCGATGACACTAAAGCAGGATGCTGATGACATGTGCATGATATGTTTCACGGAAGCACTCTCCGCAGCACCGGCCATTCAGGTTGCCTCACCTTTTAAATATATCACAGGGAAATACATTTGTCAAAAAATGATTAGAATCTCATTTTAAAATCTCCTTAATATGTCTTAATCAGGGGTGATTGAAAAATAAAGTGTTTATTTAACACTTAATAGTTTATTACAATAAAATATTACCATTACTCTTCCTCAAAATACTTTACTTTTAAGACACTTCACTGAAATTTCTTGATACTTTCTGGAGTAGTTCTGGAAGTCTTCTTTGAATCTCTTTACAAGGTATGATCAAAAATGCATATGGCTGCCAACTGCCATCCAATGGAAAGGCAGGCTTATAAAAACATTACAATATGTTGTCATCCATCGTATTCACAAGATCTGGCACCGTGCAACTTCTAACTCTAAAGCCAATATGACCATAAAAAAACAAAATTTTAGGTTGATTCAAGAAATTGAGGCAGCCATCGCAGCACAATTAAAGGGAAAAGAGGACTTCCAGAATTGCTTCTAAGAGTAGCTAGAACAATGGCATAAGTGTTTTTGAAGTGAGGGGATGTAGTTTGACAATGTGTCTTCTACTGTAATAAGTCTTTTAATGTTTATCATATTTTTTAATTGAGCTGCTACTGGGAAAGGAATTCTGTCCTTTATGTTCTGCTTTCCATTTTATGTTCCTATCTTTCATGATCTATGAATAAATATAATATAATAAGTAGCATATATAAAATGTTAAGATGGGTGGAAATGATTACATTATTAAATAGCTTTTTTTGTATTCTTAATTTCTAAAGTCCAGTATATTTATATAACATATAATTGATTAAAGCGTGGTAAAACATGCTTCCATACATAATAAAAGTTACTATTATAAATTTTTAAGTATTTTCCAGTTGTTTATATGTATTTTCAGTTCATGTGAGTGATTCTAAGATAATGAATGTTCATATTAAAAAATCTCAAATCTTCGAATCAGTAGTTTCCTAGTCAGAGACACAAAATATATAATTTTATATTTTATATCCCTAACCCAACTTATAGATTTCATGTAGATACTATTAAAAAATGAATGACCAAGAGTAGAAAAAGGTACAGGACTGGTTAATAATGTGTCATGAAAACTGTCCTAAGAAGTGCTGAAATTTTATTATGATAAATTTCTCCATTTTTCTCTTACCTGCTTTAAGTAACATTTTATCTTGTAGAGCCTCCTTGATTATCATTATTACATTTGCTTCTCTCCATATTTAAGCTGGACTGTAGTCATGTATTCCATTTACAATGCTGTCGACGAGTTTTGGAAAACAGATGGCTTGGCCCAAGGATAACATTTGGATTTATATCTTGTCCTATATGCAAGGTATGGAAAGAATCTGAAGTTATCTACTTTCTCTTTTTGTCTGTATTTTCATCTTTCAAAATAAGTGATCATCATAAACTGTTTAATATCTTTCCTTGCTTGCTTTTTACTACCAGTTCTAGCCTTGATCCTTTTCATCCGTAGAAATAGTACATGAAGGTAATAGAGAAAACACTATCTGTTCAATTCTATGTCTGACATTCTATCCTATTTCTAAGGAACAAAAGTATACATATGCACTGCCTCACACAGGAGTGTGTCATGTTTGTGACAGCAAGGTCAGCTTTATTTCCAGAAGAGCTAAGGCAGCAGGAGATATGAAGTACATATTTTAGATGTAAGAGATATGAATCAAAAAAAAATATTTTTTGCTCTGAGCCACCTTTACCCTTATTTTCCCTAGTCTTGGGAAAACATGGGTTTATAAGGACTTTACAGGATGGTTTTAAATAATATTTAGTAATATTTATTTGAGTGTTACTGACTGGTTATCTCCTAGTACAGTGCTTGGCACTTGGGTGCACAGTAAGTGTTTATTGAATTGATCAATGATTCTGTTAAAGAATGTGCATGTTTTTAATTTCAGAACAAAATTAATCATATAGTATTAAAAGACCTGCTTGATCCCATAAAAGAACTCTATGAAGATGTCAGAAGAAAAGCTTTAATGAGATTGGAATATGAAGGTCTACATAAGAGTGAAGCTATCATAACTCCTGGTGTGAGGTTTTATAATGATCCAGCTGGCTATGCCATGAATCGATATGCATATTATGTCTGCTACAAATGCAGAAAGGTATGCTGCTAGTTATACTAAGAAATTTTAAAAGATAAGAGTTACCTATATGATTAAGAAGTTTAATTGAGCAATAATTTGTAATTCTTACATTTTAACCTTGAAGTTAAAAAAAAAAAAAAAAAAAAAAGCCGGGCGTGGTGGCACACGCCTGTAATCCCAGCACTCGGGAGGCTGAGGCAGGAGGATTGATGCGAGTTCGAGACCAGCCTGGGCTACAAAAGTGAGCTCAGGACCAGCCTCAACTGCATAGCGAGACCCTGTCTCAAAAAGACAAAAATAAATAAATAAATAAATAAATAAAATAAAATAAAAATAAAAAAATTAAAAAAAAAAAAAAGAAAGAAAGAAAGCTTGGTACAATGTTTCAAACTGAATTCATTTACTTAATTTATATGGGAATTTTTTTTTAATCTAAATTTTTTCCAAAACATGTACTAAAACCACTACTTTCTGTGAATAAAATGTTTTTTTCCCAAAGCAATGTCACTCTCTTAACCATCCCTTCTTAAAATTCTTCCTGCCTATAAAACATATTTTTAGTTCTCCTGTCTTTGTGATCATTTATTGTCAGTTCCTTTTCATTTACCCACCCAGCACATATTTCTTTGCCCAGAACTCTGCATAATAATACCCCCTTAGATCTTGTGACCTTAAGTACATCTATCCCTTTGCTGACAAGCTATATATGCCATTACAACCGTCCAAATTCTTTGAGATTTAGGTACAAATACCCAACCCTCTATCATGCATTTTAATTTCCGCACAGATACAAAATGCATATGTCAGGGCCAGGGAGATAGCTCCATGGCCCAAGTGCCAGCCTGGCAAGTGCAAGGTCGTGAGTTTGAACCTTGGTCCAAAAAACAAACAAACAACAAAAAAAAACCAAACAAACACATATGTCTATTATTACTTTCATCAGCCTTTACTCCCCTCAATCTTTAAACTTTGTGTACAAAGTCCTGTCAATTCTGTCTCCAAATCTCTGTTGAGTCCTTTTTTTTCTATTACATCTTTAGCATCCCTAATTACTTTCTTTAGTAATTACCATAGCCTTCTTACTGAGTCTTCATGTGTTCTAAACCCTTGCGTCCACTTCATCTGTTACTCATACACTGCTCCTGTTTGATTAGTATTTCTAGATCTCAGACTTTGGTGGATCATTTTGCTGTTTACAATCTTGTAGCTCTGTCTACCTCATCTCCCAAAATACTACCACTTAGACTCCATGCTATGGCTACTGAATGTGTCTTTCTCCAGACTCAGCTATGTTTGCTCACTTACTGACACTTCCACACCCAGGCTGTCTCTCATCACAATAGGCTGTGGCAAGCATGCCCTTCTCCACTACCTACTGCACAATTTTCTCTCACTTCCTACCACCACCACTCCACTGCTGTGTGCACATGCTCAAACAACTGGCCAAACCTATCTTATTCTACTTTAGGATTTAGTTCAGGTTTCACCTCCATTATAAATATGGCCATAAATCTGGTCCTCCAGGACCACCACCACGTAGTTTCATTAGTTTGCGTGCATTCTCATGGCACTCAAGCTGCACTAATGATAGTGGTTCATATGACTTTCTGCTCCACTTGATTATGATCCGTGAAGACAAGGATTAGGTTTTCACCTCTCTTTCTCCTGTACTTGGCACTTAAGTACTACATTAATTAGAACATGAATGAATGACTAAATAAAACATGCATAGCCTTGTAATAGAAGAGAACATAAACAATGAACAGAAGGCTATGCAGAAAGGTAGACAAATGTCTATATATATAAGAAAAGATGAGGACTACATCTGTGAAATTTGTATAATGACAAATAATAAAATACTCTGTATTTAATGTGCTAAATATTATAAGTTATTATTATGCCACCACATGGGTAGCAATCAAATGTTTAGGAAGCTATACAGACGATATAGAGAAATAAAACAGCCAGAGCAAGCAATTGGCCTTAAGATAAATTGAAACGTTTCTAGGACCAGATTTAGCTGGTGGATGATGATTTATAACCTCTACATCAGTGAAGCCTTTTCACTTGCTTTTCTAGTACAGATAATAGATTTATATTGACTCAGCTTGTTTATTACCAATTTTGACTTAGCTTTTTGACTATGGGGCATGGTGTGCATGCAAATTGTCCCAATTTCTCGGCCTCCTTTATTTCATGCTCAGAGCAAATAAAAGTAAATTAATCCACTGTGGTTTTACTTGAGTGAATATGTTGGATACTATTAAATTTCCACATTTAGTATAGCTTTGTAAGTGTGAACAGTATTCTGAATAAAATTGCAAAATTTAGCTTCCCTTAAGAAAAGTTTGTAAGATCACAAGTTACTTATAATTGATATTTCTTTACCATTATACTTGGTCTTACAATGCTCTTCTAATGCTTTATGTCCAACATAGTTTGGCTCTTATTATAGTTTAGGAATTAGCAGGCATATTTTTTAAGCAAGAGAAGAAGACTTTGCCTGGAAAAACAATTTCTATTTACTTAATATTTTTTTCTTAGTGTTAAAATATTATGCCTCCTCAAATAATTTTTCTTTGATGATATGGTATTTTTAATTCCCTACTGAAAGCATAAATCCATTCCAAAATTGAGACAGCTTTATTTCTCACCTTGATCCACTCTACAATCATAAATATGGGCATGGAGGTTCTTGGTCCTACATAAGAGTGACTAACAGACTATACTATTTCTCAGGCCTCTTGATCTGAGTTTCATGACTGTATGCCCTGCCCGGATTTTCTTTTTCTTACCTTTATCTAAATCTGGTCTCTCCTTAGGCATATTTTGGTGGTGAGGCTCGCTGTGATGCTGAGGCTGGACAGGGGGATGATTATGATCCCAGGGAGCTTATCTGTGGTGCCTGTTCTGATGTGTCCAGGGCGCAAGTAAGTAGAGCATGTTATTAGGAATAGCAGTTTGGAAAGGTGAAATTGTATTTATTTAAACAGTGGTACACTCAATAAGTTGGGTTTTTCCTAATGCTTTCTGATATTTCTATATCATTGTATAATTTTTCATATTATTTCATAGGTTTTATTTCTTTGGGGCTGCATTTTTATCCTATAAATTTGTTTTCCATGTAATGATTACTTATTTTAAACAAAGAATGAACTTACCTATTTCATTTTCTTAAAGCAACAATCAAACTTTTAGACTTTCCCTGCTTCAGTAAAATCTTCACAGTACATCTGAGATTGGGAACTAAATAAAGCGTTATCAGTTTTTCAGTGTACCAGACCAAATATTCACAAGAAAATTTAGTAGTATGCTTTCTAAACCAGATAGAATGAGCTGGACATGGAATTAGAATTTGAAGCTTTGTCCAAACCTTTTAGGAAAAATGAAACTTTTATCCATTGATTTTTAGCATGTATTTCATAAGTCTGTCAATCAGTTTTCAGAGCTATATGTATCTCAAAATATGAATCAGTGTACTACATTTATGACTATCAAGTATAGTTGGAATAATCTGACAATAATATTGTACCTGTCTGCTTTTGCTATAGATGTGTCCCAAACATGGCACAGATTTTTTGGAATACAAATGTCGCTACTGCTGTTCAGTGGCTGTCTTTTTCTGTTTTGGAACAACACATTTCTGTAATGCTTGTCATGATGATTTTCAGAGAATGACTAGCATTCCTAAGGAAGAACTACCACACTGTCCTGCAGGTATGCTTTTAAAATTATGAATATAATTACTAATTTTATTTAAAGATTATTTGGAAACTCTGGTTCAAATGTTGGAGGCCCAATTCAGATGAGCCTACAGTATAAGACAGCATAAATAACCTGAACCTTTGTAAGCTTAAGGCATTTCAACCAACTAGAAGATTTACATGATCACCATGATGACGGGTGAGGAACAAAAAGGAAGCAGACGTTTTGGGGAGGAAGAAGGACATCCACAAAGGATTATAGGATTATCAAAAGCTTGTTCCGCACACAAAATGTTAAGTTTGCTACTCTAATGATATAGAAGCATATAAAAGGATCTTGTAGTTTGTTTTTCTTTCAAAGAAGCCTGGAACTATAGAATAAACAAGTGGTCCTATCATGAGGGCAGATGTCTGGAATTGGCAGCACAGTGAGACAGAACACCAAGGGCATGGAAGAAAACCTACTTGGCATACAGGAGAAGTGTTGAAGTCAGGCTGAGGGAGCAAGAAGAAAACATATGACTAAAAAGAATATGAAAATGCAGGAAGAGGTCAGGAGGCCAGGAATTACTATAAGACAGCCAAGCACAAAGGCACAGTCCCAGCTCTTGGGAGGCTGAGGCAGAAAGCTTTCTGAGAGTTCAAGGCCATCCTGAAATACGTGGTGAGACCTTGTCTCAAAACAGTGACAACAACAATAACAAAATTATAATAATAATGTGAAATATCAGGCTTACCAGAGGAGAAGAGGGAGGAGTGGCAAATGCAGCCATGCTCTGCAGCCATACATCTGCAGTTACTGAAAATTCACATACATATCACTCTGTCTGTGGTGTTGCTCGAGCTGGGAAGCACTCACTCCCCTCCATGCCTCATCAGAGTGTACATGGCAAGCCTGCAAGAGAAAGCAATATGGTAGTGAGCCTCAGAGAAATGCTACAGGGCAGATGTACAAGATGTTCATTGTAACACTGCTTATAATAATATAAATTTATAAGCAATGCTAGTATCTAATAAGTGAGTGAGTGGTTAACACTAAGGAAGAAAAATGCAGTTTCTTATAGTAAGAAAGGATTTCTATGAGAAACTATAAACAAAAAAGCAAGTTACATATCAGTGTATATAGTATGCTGCCTTTTGTATGAAGGGAAAATGAGAGTATATTCTTATGCTCATATTTGCATAAAAACACTGGAAAAATATACAAGAAACTAATTACTGGACAAAACAGGGGCAAGCTAGTGGTAGAGATGGGGATGGAAATGTTAATTCTGATTACAAATTTTTAATACTTTTGTGTTTAAACCATGTGAAATATGTTACCTGTTTGATAATAAGATTGTTTTAAGTCTGCTTTTTGCCACCTGTGTTAAATAAAAATACTATACTAACAACCTTCAACAAAATTTTTTTCAGTAGAAGTAACAGACATTAAAGCAGTCGTTTCACAATGATGGGAGGCCAGGGCACTTGGGTCATGGCTAGAGCAGAGGTGAGAGCTGTCATAAGAAGGGAGCGATTTGCACACAACAAATGAAGTGAGGAAGATGTGCAATGTTCTAGATGCGAGCTTCAAAGGAAGGAGGACTATCAGGGGAAGGGTGTAAGTCATGACCTGGAAATGAAGGTGGGAGAAAGTTCATCGTGCCTGATAACATTAGAGAGCACTGGGTGACAACCAGCTTCCAGTTGAAAGAACTGTGAGGCAAGGACTGTCATTAAGAAAAATCCAGTTTACTTAATGAAAGAAAATTTCTTTGTTAAAGCAAAACAAAAATTCTGGAAATAATGAGTAAGTTAGAAATGAAATAAGTATTACAGAGAATATAGTGGCCCACAGTGGCTGAAAAAGGGTCAGCCAAAGGCAAGGCTTCCCCACATACAATGATGTGATCAAATGAGTGAAATGAAAGGACTTTTTTCCTTGAAACAGTTGTAAATTATAAGAATATGGCAGCAAAAGAGCCAGGGGCTACGGAGATAGCTCAGTAGAATAAGCACTTGCCTGGCAAGTGCAAGGGCCTGAGTTCAATCCCTGATTCCCCAAAACAAAAAAAGGATCAGTCATCTGAAGGAAGGAGCTAACACTGGTCCTGGGCCTTTCGATATGCTTTTTCTCATTTCATTTTTACAACCTTCAAGGTAGATAGTATTATCTCCATGTTCACAAATGGAAAACTGAGGACCAGGGAAGTTAATTAGCCTAAGATAATATACTTCAGCTGAGATTTTTTCTCCACCACCCTCCCCTCCCCTTTCCTCACACATCTCCATTCACTTAGAGAAATGGAACACAATTAAAGGAGAACCCACTCCTTTAGCTCAGTTATTCTTTTTTCTGTTGTTGTCTTTTTGAGACAGGGTCTCACTATGCAGTTCAGGCTGGCCTTGAGCTCACTTTTGTAGCCCAGGCTAGTCTCAAACTTGCACGGATCCTCCTGTCTCAGCCTTCTAAGTGCTGGGATTACAGGCATACTCCACCACGCCCGGCTTTAGCTCAGTTATTCTAATCTTTAATATACATATGTGAATGAAAGAGTCAAAAGATTAAGACTCTGAAACAGATAATCTTTGTTAGTTCATTTGGGCTGCTATAACAAAATGCCAGCAACTGGGTAGTTTATTAACTAATAACGTATTTCTCATAATTCTGGAGCCTAGGGAATCTAATATTGATGTGCCGTCTAGTGAGACCACTCTGTGGTTCATAGATAGCACTTTCATGTTAGGTCAAAGGGGTCTATCTTGTCAAAGTTGGAAGGGCACCTATTCTACTCACTGGCTTTACTCTCATTACCTAGTCACTTCCCAGTGTCCCACTATTACAGCTGACACAACCTAGGTCTGTGCCTACATTTGTTTGAAGCAGCACAACTGCTGCCTTTAGTCTCTTACCTCAAGCCTACAACTGGTTTCTCTTTCTGAGATGAGCTATTTTTACTTTTTTTTTTTTTTTTTTTTTTTTTTTTTTTGCACCAGGAATTGAACTCAGGACCTTGCACTTGCTAGGAAGGTACCATGCCACTGAGCTAACTCCCTGGCTCAAGGGATATTTACTTTGATACCATAAACCCCATGCCTTGATCTTGCACCTTGTGATTTTACATTATATTCCTCTAGATCAGGGCTTGGTTTGTTGTTGTTCAGTAGTAGTAATGACAGCTAACATTACTTATACCGCACAAGCTAAGACCATGAGAGACACTGGCTTTCAGGGTTTCATTCATGATGCAAAAAAGTAACCCAACAGAGAAACTGACTGAGATTTTGTTACTTATTGATCTGGAAAACCTTACCCCAGCCAAGATTGTTTGTTTGTTTTTCTTAAGTAAAATTAGAATTTACATTATTTTGAAAACTAGTTGTAGAGAACCGATACATAGTTCTTATCCGTCATCCCACAGTGCAATGAGGAATATGTATTTAACTATAGCCTACATTCTTGACGACTAAAAGCCTCCTTATAAATGACATCCTTTTTAAATGACATGAAATATATTAGATAGCAAATTTCTTTTAGAAATAAAACATTAAGGTTTTCATGCCATATAAGCATAGTTTATGTCTTATGTACAAATTTGTATTTTCCCCAAAATGTTTCTTCTAAATTAATTTTATTTTTTACTTATTCTTTTACTTTTAATAGGCAATAACATATAGTTTCAAAATATGTTAGTAGGATAGCCACAATAATTGATACAATGTATATTGTTGTCTTTACAGTAGTTGTTCAGAGTACAAAATGCAGATATGATAACTCTTCTAAACAATATTGGTACAAATATTTCTTATTGAACTGAAAGTAGTTGTATACATAGAGCAATATTCCATAACAGTACTGGGTAATCAGCAGAATTGGCAATGTCAGAAGCTGTTGACTTGAGCCTTTTATAGCTCAGCATACTAATCTGGCTTTATTTTTTATGCCTCATGGTTAAACTTTTCTGCTGGATGGTTAAGGCCAAGTTAAAGCAAGACCTATAGAACAAAACATGTAATTTTTGTGTCTGACAAGGTCAGTCACATCCCCTCAGGATTTACCTTAAAACTATGTACAGCATTTTGTACAGCTTTTGTCAGTGTCAGTCATCTGGATAAGTCACAGCCATTGCTTGACCAGTTTGCTCTCTGTGAAAGCCTGAGAAAATGTTTTCTCTCTAGGTGACTTTCCTTAGGCACACTGTACATCATTGATCCCTTTCCTCTCTGGCCCCATAATCTCAGTGAACAGAAAATTTGGGACACTACTGAGTTATAGGATGCTACAGTACAGGTTCTCTTATGTCCTAAGTCTTCACTGACCTTGAAGGGCTAGGGCCAAAATATTGGCTAACCTTGTAGCCCTTCTTTTTCTCTAATTTTTGGTCTGTAAACTTAGGTTCTTAACTCTCCAGAAGAGAAGCTTAGTGATACTATTACTCTACAACATGGGTACTTAAGCTTATCATCATTGTCTTTCTAAATATTAAATGCCTTCAAGGTATTCTCCATCAATCATTGATATTCTAATAAACCCCTATAGAATGTAATTTTAAAAAACTTACACTTTTTTACACATAAATTTAGAAATCTAAGCATATACAAAATTGTAGCAGGTCATTCCTATGGCATTTTTCCTTGTCTTGTTTTCTCTTTAATTACCCTTTTTTATTTTCTTTTAAAACAAGCATTTATTTGAGAGAATGTGTATCAATAAATGAAATTACATTAGAAGCAGCACACATCTAGAATACCAGAATGACAAGCATTCCAAGCATGATTTTAGTCTTACACATTGCTACTCTGTCAAAAACCTATTAGAGCCGGGCGTGATGGCGCACGCCTGTAATCCCAGCACTTGGGAGGCTGAGGCAGGAGGATCGATGCGAGTTCGAGACCAGCCTGGGCTACAAAAGTGAGCTCAAGGCCAGCCTCAACTGCATAGCGAGACCCTGTCTCCAAAAGACAAAAAAAAAAAAAACCTATTAGAGATTCCTAGGACCATTTTCTAATTCATCCTGTGTACATAAGTACATGATTTTTCCCCTGCCAAGTTCCTAACTTTTCTGCTTGCTTCTCTTCATTGTTTAATTCCTAAATTGTTGATTTCCATTCAGCTGTGTTATGCCTTCCCCTTTTTATTTCTTTTTTTGTGTTCTTACACTAGGGAAAATATACGATATTAATGCCTGTAGGTCTGGTTTATTTCAGTTGTGAGGATATCTTCAAGATACATCCACTTATATATGAAGTCTTCTAATTTATCATTCTTTATGGCTGAATAATATTCTAGTGTATAAAAATACATCTTTTCAACCATTCTTCAGATGATGGGCATTTTGGTTGTTCCATGGTTGGCTGTCACAAGTTGTGTTGCTATGAACAAAGGTGGACAAACATCACTATGATATATGATGTTTTCAGTTCTTCTGGGAAAATTCCCAGTAGGGGGATGGCTGGATTGAATGAGATTTCCAGTCCTAATTTTTTAAGGAGTCTCCACACTGGTTTCTATAATGGTTGCACCAGTCTGCATTCCCCGAGAAGGGTTCCTTTTTCCCCACAGCCTCTCCAACATTTGCTGTTAGTTGATTTCTTTATGATAGACATTCTTTCTGGGGTGAGATGGTACCTAAATGCTGTTTTAACTTGTATTTCACAAATGGCTAGGGATGTGGAGTATTTCTTCATGTATTTATAGGCTTGTTGTATTTCTTCCTCTGAGAAGTGTATGTTCATCTTGGGTGCCCATTTCTGGATTGGGTCTTTGAATTTTGGGGCCCTAATGTTTTTTAGTTTTTATAAATTGTAGATAGAAGACCTTTGTCTGAATACTTATTAAATTTTTTTCAATATTTGTGGGTTGTCTTTTCACTCTGTTGGTAATTTCTTTTGAAGTGCAAAAACTTCTCAACAAGATGAGGTCCCAGTTGTTGATTCTTTCAAATGTTACATGTGCATTTTGATTTTTGTCTATGATATATTTTATTTTAATGTACATATTTATGATGACTTTCACTTTTCTACTTAACTCCCCTCAGATAACTTTTTAAATAACACTAATAAGTATTCTTAATTTTTATATTTCTCCTCAGTGAAAGTAAAATAATAGTTTATTTATACTTAAATTTGTCATTCAGAGAAATACATCTCATATAAAAAAATCTGTGTACTCTCATCTAGGCATATAATATTCTACTAAATTAAATTGACTGATTTTTGTGACTGTTTTTGCTTATTGCTTCTGCTTTAAAATGAGTTGAAAATTCATAGGTTATGGTGGTTCACTAAGCAAGATATTGTAGGAAAGGGACAATGTCACTGTGTTACAGATAATTCTGTTACACTGAAGTTTTGTGAAAATTCCTATTTCTATGAGTAGAAAAAAATAAATTTTTAATTTTATATTTATATAACCAGAGTCATGTTATTTCTTTGAATAACTTATCAGTGATTTTTGTTTATATGAGGTTTGTATATATATATCTTTTTTTAAACATCATATTTGTTTGCCTCCTTCAAAATTTATACAGGTCCCAAAGGCAAGCAATTAGAAGGAACTGAATGCCCACTCCACGTTGTTCATCCACCCACTGGGGAAGAGTTTGCTTTGGGGTGTGGAGTATGCAGGAATGCTCATACTTTTTAGAACACTGCAATTCTTTGTCTACAGAGAAAAAGTTGCCTTCATCCACCAAGAGGATGTGGTGAAGTTTAAACTCTGCTCAGGATAAGGATGGGACCATTTTTACATCCATGAAAATGAACCATTCACAGTGCAAGAAGAATGCCAAATACCATGTACATAATTCTTGCTGTGGACGTATTCTCTATTACTTTGGGTTAATATTCTTTTGAACCAAGACATCAAACTTGTGAGGTGTTTGCATGTGGCCATAACCGTCATTGGCCTGTGAAGCATTGAACATTTATAGATAATTGGCATAAAAGTATCGTCATACCCCTGGACTGAGAATGATGCTTGCTTTCAAGCAAAAAAATAATAATAATAATCATTGTTTATTGTATACTGCCTTTTTTGTAATCCTGTACAATTGCATCACGGGTGGGAATATAAAGAAGAATATTTGGTTTATTTCCTAGACTGTTATTTAAAAAAAAAAATTGTGTTAGGACAGCATATAAATGTAATAAGTATCACACTGTATATAAAGATATCAATGTTTGTCCTGTAAAGGAATTACTAAATTACAAATACAGTTTCATTTAAACTTCTAGGTTAAGTTTGAGCCTGAAATTTTAATGAAGTGCAATACTCAGTGTGCCTCATTATCTTGCAGCTATAAACATTGGAATGTACATGTCAATAAAACCACTGTACATTTTTATACAGTGATAAAGTCTGACATTTGTTCAGGGTTTTTTTTTTAGAAAAAGTAAACAGCATATAATCCGAAAATCCACCTAAGATTTTTTTTAGAAAGAAATTTACTAACAGTGAAGCCATTAACTTTTGTAGCCATTTGAAGAAATCAAGAGTGGTGATAAACCACAATTAAGAATCTTAAACACTGCTTAGAAGATCATGAAATATTTTTTTCATAACACACCAAAGGTAAGAAAACATTTAGGATACTAATTTCTGCTATCTTAACTAGTAGTTGTTTTTCCTTTCATAAAATGGTGAGGTAACTAATCTTTTATTCCTAATTTTGCATTAATTATATTCTATTTATGCATTGAATAATGAAGTTGCCAGTTCATTTGCAGTTCATCATAAATCAGATTATTCTGATTCCATTTGACTAACAAAAGTCTTTATCTGTTTTATTCTGAACTCCAGCTGATATCAATGTAGAAATATAGAAATAATTGACAAATGTAATGACATTTGTATTAGATATTCATGAAAACTCTGAGACAGTCTATGCTTCAAAGAAGTTAAAATATAAAGAAAAGATCTGAGTACAGGTAACTTTTAATGAACATTCTAATTGCATAAACATATCCAACCCAAATACTGAAAGACTTAAGAAAAGTCATTATTGATTTATTGTTTTTGTGGTTGAGAGGTTAACAGCCAAGAGAGATTTGAGCTGATTTTGAAGAGTACACTGAATTTCAAAGAAAAGAAATGTAGACAATGACATGAAAAAAAAGTATGCAGGTAATAAAATGAAGAATATGAGTAAAGAACAGTGAGTGATCTAACAAAGTGTAAAGGTTCACTATTGACGTAACACATTTCCAGGAAGTACAAAGTAGATGCAGAGACTAATAATGTTGTAAGGCATACTCCCAAGACAATAAGGGGAGAATGTGATAAAGCCATTGTAAATATATTTGATTTAAATTCACAGTCCAGAGGAATGAACTTAAGAGACTACCACTTAAGCAAGACTTCTTGGACACTTCAGAACTGTAAGGAATACCACCTTGGATTCACTAACCTGAAGGACCAATTGATTGGCTGTAGTTTTTACATTGTGATGGAGAAGAAACTATTGAGATCACTGCCTAAAGTGGGTAATTTGGAGTTAATATTCTAGCAACAAAAGGGAAAAAAATCAGTGAACCCTGTTATGTATAGTCACCATGACTATAACTTATCTTCATTTAAGAGGAAGCCATTTGTAGTCACATGATCCCTGACATTTCAGAAAGTGTAAACTTGAAAATTTTAAATACAAGTTAGGACAAAACAGAGTGCTATCTGGGTTGGGGAGATAGCTTGACAGTCTATGCGCCTGCCTGGCAAGCACAAAGACCCATGTTCAGTCCACGATACCACATGCTGTGCCAGCCCTGATACCTCAGGCATGTCATGCTGACCCTGAAGCAGCATGATGGTGCATACCTCCAATCCTAAGGCTGCTGGAGGATGAGACAGGAGGATTAAAAGTCCAAGCCATGTAGCAAGACTCGGTATCAAATAAATAAATAAATAAATAAATAAATGTATGTATGTATGTATGTATGTATGTATGTATGTATCTGTGTCAGATCAACTCGAGCATCCTACACACAAAGACGATCTGTCAAATGCTCTGTGTTATTTTCAGGCCTAGGAAAAGCCACTTTTTAGAAAACGCTTTCTGGGTAGGTTATTTAGACCTAAGAGCCCCCTGTTCTATCAATAAGCTTATTTAATAAATTTTATTGTATCGTTATGGTATTACCTTTCATTCATATGACTTACTAACTTATCCTCTTCAGATCTTTTGATCTCAACATCTCTCTCTGCCCACTTTGTCACCATACTCCCCCTGCACATGTCTCTGATGTCCGTGCATAATGGACCATTATAGCTCATTTTTCCATTGCTTCTCTTCCTTTTAGCTAAAGTCAAGTAGAGTATAGTTCATTTTCCTAAAATATAACAGCACGAGGAGGGTATTGGGACTAAAACCAGAAGACAAATGCAGTTGCTAGCTTTGCCTCTTTTCTGCTTATGTGACCTTATGTGATCACTCTTAGTTTCAGTTTCTTAGATGTGATACCAAATCCAAATAAAGTTTTTATAAAAGTGCTTTATCGCCGGGCGTGGTGGCTCATGCCTGTAATCCCAGCACTCGGGAGGCTGAGGCAGGAGGATCGGTGTGAGTTCGAGACCAGCCTGGGCTACAAAAGTGAGCTCAAGGCTAGCCTGAACTGCATAGGGAGACCCTGTCTCAGAAAGGCAAAAAAAAAAAAAAAAAAAAAAAAAAAAAAAAAAGTGCTTTATCTCGTAATTGTATTCAAGAGAACAGCAAAAGAAAGAACATTTACTTACTCTGTTCTAAGTTGCAGTTGCAGACAGTGAATTACGCACATAATCTTCCCACAACGCTTGAAACAAATCTATTAATCTCATTCAGCTTTTAGAGAAGTTCCATGGCTTACCACTAGATTACTTCTGTATTTAAAAAGAAAACCAAAAAAAATCCCAGATTGCATATCTAGAACTTTTTCTCTACAGCCCACGCTGATGCTGTCACATAATCCAATTACTGTTACATTTCCAGTGGTGCTATGAAATGAACTTATAAAATACTAACTGGATACTTGTAATATGGGCAAAACTGTAATGAGGACAAGACATTCATTACTTCCAGAAGTTCTCATATGGCAAGAGGTCTTATCATGGTTTAGAAAAAAAAAAAAGATTTAATGTAGGACATATAATTTATAGATCAATTTCAGTTTTTATTTTAAAAAGAATAAAAATAAAATAATAGGGACCACCCACTCGGGTCCCCCTCCTATCCCTCTCTTGGACAGGAGCTTTCCCTCAATAAATACGTTTTGCTTTTTTTAAAAAAAAAGTAATAAAGCCGGGCGTGGTGGCGCACGCCTGTAATCCCAGCACTCGGGAGGCTGAGGTAGGAGGATCAGTGCGAGTTCGAGACCAGCCTGGGCTACAAAAGTGAGCTCAAGGCCAGCCTGAACTGCATAGCGAGACCCTGTCTCAAAAAGATTTTAAAAAAAGTAATAAAATATTTAAAAAACAGAACTTCAGAAAACAAGATAGGAATTCAAAAATTATTATAGTACATATTGTCTTCAAAGTAATTGTTCAGATTGCCAGATATAAACATGTAAAATTTTTAAAAGAAAGCAAAAAACACATTTAACTGTTCATTCCAATAAACCGATAGAAATTAGTAGCACAATTATCTTACCTATCTTGGGTACATATATTTCTCCCCTTTTTTTCTCTTTCCCTCATTCTGTTTGTTCTATTTGAGCACTTTCTGTTCTTTTCAAAATATCTATTATAACTTTTAGATTGTATTTACTTGTTCAGGTTCTTACAGTAGGAAGACCAAATGATGCTTACACATACAAGTTTGATTTATTTCACTTATTAATATGGTTTCTAGTTAAATTTACCTCTAAAAGCCACAAGCTTATCTTTATGGCTGAGTAATACTACATTGTATAAAAATACCATATCTTTTTATTCCTCAGTTGATGAGCATTTGAGTTGTTTCCAAGATTTAGTTCTGACAAGTTGCATTGCTATAAATGGTTACACATGCATCACTGTGATATGGCATTTCAGTTCTTCTGGAAAAATACCCAGAAGAGGAATAGCTAAATTGAATGGGCGCTCTAATCCTAGTTTTTTGAGGAATCTCCACACTGATTTCCATAGTGGTTATACCAGTCTACACTCCCACCAAGAATGAGGAAGACTTCCTTTTTCACTATTGCCCCTTCAGCATTTATTATTAGCTGACTTCTTGATGATAGCCATTCTTTCTGGGGTGAGATGTAATCTTAGTGTTGTTTTAATCTGCATTTCGTGAAAAACGAGTGATGTTGAACATATTTTCATATATTTATTTACTATGTGTATTTCTTCATCATCATCATCTCAGATGCTATTTTTGGATTGGGTCTTTGAATTTTGAAGGTCTGACTATTTTAAAATTTTATACACTCTGGATAGAAGTCCTAGGTTTGATGGACAAATGGCTAAGATAAATATTATACAATATTGACATGTAATACAACATGACATTAATGTGTTGTTTTTACAATTAGAAAAATAAAATTGTGTTTAAAATTCAGTAAGAATGATAAAACAGTAGAGGATAAGATTCTAGACTAGCACTGTCCATTAAATAGATAGACAAGACATCTGCTGCATCTTATCAGACAACATATGCAGAAGGAAAAACAACCTAAAAGTATGTCCTCTAAAGGCCATGCATGGAAAAAAAAGAGAAAAAAATGTACTTTACACATTCAAAAGAATAATCTATAAGCCCTCTATTCATCAAAACAAACAAACAAAGACAAAAAACTTTTGACAAGTAGTAAACCAAACACTTGGAGCTATTCAGACAGCAGATCAACGTTGATCAAGGATGCTGTACTATAATGCCAGATAAAATAGGAAACCATTCTCTATAGGAGGATGAGGGCAGTCTGGAGCCTAATTAAATTTTTGTCTATCTGCAAAGCTAAAAGAGAATCACTTGGAGTTATGTATCTTGTAATGCATGCCAAGCCCAGAAAAATGCAACAGCATTCTAGCATTTGCCTGAATTGCTACTATTCAGTGGACAGAGCCTAAATCCTGGTAGAAGAATTCTACCCTATGTGACTTTTGTGTCTCTTCGGTAACATGTTCTTGTTGCTTAGACTTAGAAAATATATCACAGTTAGGGGGTCAGGGAGATAGCTCAGTAGAATAAGTGGCTTCCCTGGCAAGCACAGGGTCTCCCCAGTACTGCAAAAAGAAAAAGAAATGTATCACAGTTATTGCTACTGAGAAGGAATATGGGAACAAACACTTGTGTTCTCAGATCCAAGAGTAAAACCATATTATATAGGTAACATTTACTGGGTGTTACCATATGCCTACAACTATGCTACTTCATGTAATTCTCATGATGTTATGGTTTGTGTCCAGGTGTCCCCCTTAAGCCTCATGTAATCATTGCAGCAGACTTCTAGAGGTTATGATTAATTCATGATCCCATGCTGGTATTATGGATGTGAGTACTACAGGAGACCCCGGGCAGAGACAGAGGTTTGCCTCTACCTCTTCCTCTGCTGCTGTTGTTGCCACTGCTAATCCATTTTCTTTTTTTGCTGTTTTGCTGTTTTCCACCGTCATGAACTGCCACCCTTTACCATGTGTCACTCAGCCTTGCAGCCAGCCGAGTATAGACTGAAACCTCCACAAACTGTAACCTAAATAAACCTTTCCTTCCTTAATTTGGAGCACTGAATATTTTGTCCCAGAAACAAAAGTACCCAAGACACATGACAACTCCATAGGTCAGTGTTATCACTACTATTTTAGAGAAGAGGAAATTGAGTCACCAAGAAGCTCAGCTGCTTGTCCAAGCCCACAAACTCCAAATTGGCAGATCCAAATCAGAGCTCAGATCCACGTCTTCTCCAACCACCTCTGCTTCTGCAGCCACTTTAACTGAACACTTGTTTTGAGGTTCTCATTTCCAAGACCCAAGAAGAAAATGAATAGATGAATATTCCTCTTCCTGTCAAGGGAAGCTGAAGAAAAGAGCTTCAGAAAAAGGAGATAAATCTGGAAAACAACAAAGATAAAATGGGAAAGTACATACAAAACATGTGCTATATAAAACCTTAAATCTAGGCCACCACTCACCCCAACCTTGGAGCCTGCACAGATGAGGCAGCTTGGCTAGTCCTCAGCTGGGGAACCCTGGCAGTAGAGCCTGCCATTGCTCTGGGATGGCATCTTGAGGACACCTCTTGCATCTGGCTCTTTTCACCTCAACAAGTTAGAGCCTGGAGTGGAGGACCCCTACTGCCAGCCGAGGTGGATAGCAGCTACAGAGAGCAGCTCTGCAGACAAGGTGGAGCCTCGGGGGCCAGATGAGCTAGAGCACCCATCAGGGTCAGAGGGAGAAAGCTGGCTGGATTCATCACCAAAGAAATCTTACACTAGTACAGAAAAGGTCAGTGCATTTGTTTGGTGGAGGCAGCTTTGGGATTACCCAAGTGCTGATGTGGAATGAGAAAAAGGTCTCTTATCCACAAACTTGATCACACTATGTCAGCTTTCAAAATGCCGAATTTGTATGATAATCCTTTCAACTTTGAGTTACATAAGGCCTTGCAGTCCAAATGCTAGACGCCCACATAGCAGTAGCTTCCATTCTTTGTCTCACCACACTGTGACCTCGTATAGCCAAACAGCTTGTTCTGCCTGGAAACTCAGGCAACTTCAAAAGTTCATTAGACAGAAATCCTGCACTACCCTCCACTGTCAGTCCTCTACAGAAAGCGAGTTAAGATCTTGAGAAGTAAATGATTCCATGGGATTCCATTATAAACTAAAGATGTCATCAATGTGCAGATTCTAGCCCAGATGTAAGAAGGCAGCCTTGGGCAAGAATGTGCAGCTACTGCATCTCTGTAGTTCTTGAAATTCTACAAGATGGGGCACATTTAGTGATGAAGAACTGGATGCACTCAATTTAGATAATGAAGATGAGAGTGTACATCGTGCCAGGGTCCCCCATTATGCAGCATGCCCTGCTGTTAACAGGTTCTTCCCATCCCCACATAATTCTCCTTGATCATCACCTACACAGTCACCCAGACATTCACCTCTTTCATGATCTGCAGCTCAGAAAGTAGAATACAGTAGATGTCCACCAAGCTTATGATTATCCACTTACAGCAACCTCTCCTTTCACTTCAAGGTCATCCCACAGGTTGACAGATGAGGAATCTCAAAAATGAAGAAAAAACTAAGACACAGTCTTCCAAATCTAACCCAAACATCTAATATATAGAAGTTGACTCAGTACAAAGTAGCAGAAGTGACTCAAAATTTCCAGTGTTGAATGGAGGAGTACCTCCTATGCAGTTACAGGCTTTCTCTAGGCAAACTCCGTTCCCAGGAGCACCATCTTCCTTGGCTCTTCTGCAACCCATGAAAGCATTTAGTGACTCTGCTTCTCCTGGCAGCTAAGAAACAACCCAGTTCACAAAAATCACCTCCCCACCTAGACCTCATATGGTTTAAAATACAGTCTTGGCAAGCCTTCTCAGCAATACCAACCACTCTACTTCAAGCAGACCTGTAGGGATGGCTGCAGTAAAAAGGAGCTTACCCAGGCACACCTTGGCAGCTCATAAGACCGAAGGCAGCATGAAAGATAACAGTTTGGAGTGTGTGAGTGGGACTGCCCTGGGCCTGCTGGAAATTCATTCAACCCAGCAACCAGGCCCAGCATGTGAGTGGAACTTCACCCATCAGACAGGACCAGTGTGGAAAACTTCCATAGAACTCCCTACAGAGAGACTAGAGACAACACCCACCCAGTCGATCCAGGAGCAGAATGTCTTGCCAGAGTGGAATGCCAGGTTCACCTCCAAGGGCTTAGCAGGAATCAGTGGAGCTCAGCAGCCAGACCTAAGTTCCACCCACCTGGACAAATTTGAACTTGGTATATCCAGATCTGGAGCTAAGGTAAAAATTCTACCAAAGCACTACAGCAAAGGTCAGAAGGCAGGGCTATACAAAATGGCAAAGAGAAGGATCACAATGTGTTCTCAGGTCCCTAGCTGACCCACAACAAATGCAGAAAACAACAGCATAGAAGAAATTGAAAATCACACACCTGAAATCTCTGAAATAATAGCATCCGAAGTAAAGAGACAGCTGCAGAAAGGTACAGAGGAAATCAGATCAAAAATAATTTCTGAAATAAAAAAAGAAATGATAACCATAATGAAAGAAGTACTAGGTGCTTCTAAAGAAGACAATGATTTAAAAAAAGAACAGAAAAATGATGGAATCCTTGAATGAGCAATATAGGAAAATAATAGAATGTATAAAGCAGATTCAAAATGCTATACAGGAAATTAAAACCTCAATCACAAGCTGGCAAAACCATTTCAATGAAAGTGAAAATAGACTTTCAGATTTTAAAGATACCATTGCAGCTAGTGAAAAGGTAAGAAAAGATCTCTTAAACACAACCAGGATGCAGGAAAAAATAGTTCAACATCTGCAAGATGATGCAAAAATGAACAACATAAGACTAATAGGCATCAATGAGAAAGAAGGAGTCTGTACAAATGATATAAAAAGAGTATGGACAAAAATAATAACAGAAAACTTCCCAAATATGTAGAAATAACTTGACATTCAGGAAACCGAAGCACATAGAACTCCAAATAACATAAATCCAGTTCAGACCACACCCAGACATACAATAATCAAGATCCCAGAAATTCAGCACAGGAGCAGTATACTAAAAGCCACTAGAGAAAAGAAACAGATCACATTTAAAGGAAAGCCCATCAGAATAGCAGCAGATTTCTCTTCACAAAATATGAAGTCAAGAAGAGCATGGAGCAGAGTACTTCAAGTCCTCCATGAAAACAAATTCCAATCCAGTTTGCTATACCCTGCAAAATTTTCTTTCAAGTTTGATGGAGAAGTGAAATTCTTCCATGACAAAAAACCTAAAGAATTTCATGATGACAAAGCCAACCTTACACAGCTTATTAAAAGATATTCTAGAGAGGAATCAAAATGACCACAACTGTAGGAGGGAGAATGGAAAGAACTCACCAAATAGGGCAACCAATTAAACACAGGAGAAAAGGTATACACCAGAAGTCTTTCAACTATTCTTCTGTATACAGCAGCATACATGCCATCAGTATATTCTACACACGGACTTCTCCTGCACTCTGTGCATCATGATTCTGTCCAGGTCTACAGGGTGGATATCAGGGAACTAGCAGTAGCTCAGTCTCACAAGTGACACCTGGCCACCAGTAAGCATAATGGACATTGGCCATGTACATGACATACTAGAACTTCGTGAGTTATTCTATCCCCAAACTGTTAGAAGTGCTGGCCACATATTTGTCATTCCAGTATTTATGTTATGTTTTATTCTTAGTATTTCTTTACTACCATGGAAACTTTTACTTGATATTTTCGTATATATTAACCTATTCAAATACTATGTGAGTGCTGTAATTGATTCCAGATTCATACATATGATACAGAACATTCTGGCCTCTTAAGTTAGACTCATGATTTGAACTTTTGAATAATGTTTTGAAATATTTAATTGATTTTTAAATTAATATTAAATTTTCTGAATATTGTTTAATTATAATTTTTGTTTTATGATTCATACTGTATCTTTGACTTGCAATCTACTTATAAGACATGGTATGATATTTTCTCCTAGTATTAGAAACCTTAAAAAGAAAAAAATATGTATGTATTTATGTATACACAAGAGAGGATAGATATATAGCTACTTTGTCTTAGTTCATTGAGAATAAAACTTTATACTAATATTGTTTAGACAAGATATCAAGTCTACATCTTGTCCTCTGAATACTATGAAGACAAAAATACCTATTTTACTAATTATTGTAACCATCCTACTAACTTGTTTTGAAACTGTTTCTTTTTTCTCATTAAAATGAATAAAAAAATAAAAAGAAAGATGACAGTTTGAAAGATGCTGTTATTGCCCAGCAAAGCCAAAAATGCAGAGGCGCGGCTTCATGGACACCCCTACACCAGGCTAAAAACAACTTCTATGTATGCAGACTGTCCAGATGGGCCCTTTGAGATTTATAAAATCTTAGCCCTCTTGGTCTTAATTAGCACACTGACAGAGATGATCACAAGCAAATGGCATATTCAGCCTAGCCAAAACTTCATGCGCAACCTAATATGCTATATAAATCAGACCAGTAAAGCCTGTATTACTGAGAGCTCATACCTTATCTAAAATACTTCACTAAGTTCCAGAAATTTCTAGGTTAAATTTGGGGCAATGAGAGGAAGAAACTCAGGCTAGAGATTTAAAACATGATGATTTAGAATTGTATACATCTTTTGTGGATTCACTGGTGAAATTACGATTTTATTTAATCTTCAGTTTGGGATACAGCCCATACCCACCACCACCAGATTGTTAACATCATTCATCCATCATGTTGTGTTGACATGCTGAATGTCTACACACTTGTCTTGATTGTGTTTGATATCAGATGTATGATCTTTCTCAACTTTTAATTTTTGGCTCAGGAAAGATGGTGTTTGCTATAGAAGGTAACTTCTTCACATGCTGTGTTACCTGTCATAGAACTGAGAAATCTAGTTTCTATTATCAGATTTTTTTTTTTTTTTTTTTTTTTTTTTTTTTTTTTTTTTTTTTTTTTTTTTTTTTTTTTTTTTTTTTTTTTTTTTTTTTTTTTTTTTTTTTTTTTTTT
>PVJA010000319.1:85102-124110 GCA_004027025.1 Myocastor coypus | reverse complement strand
GCACCACCACACCTGGCTTATTATCAGGTTTCTACATTAACAAGGATAGGATAAGCAGTGTCTTTATTCCTGACACAACACTTCAGGGCTTACATCCTGCAACAAACACATACAATGGAGTGAGGGGACAGAATCTCCACTGTTAACCCACAAAAATCTCTGATGGTGGCGCCCGGCAGATGGCTCAGTGGTCTAAAGCGTCTGCTTGGGAAAGCTTGGGCAGCTGTAGGGACCACGGTTCCACCCCTGGCACCACATGCTGCGCCAGCCCTGCCCTCGGGCCGGGCTGAGCTGGCTATAAAAATGAGTGAATAAAGAAACAAAGGTTCTGAAACAAGAAAAAATAAAATAAAATAAAATAAAAAATTCTTTTTAAAAAAAATCCCTGATGGTAACAGTTGTAGTTTTGCCAGTAAGTCTATTATGTGATAGAAAATATACCCTGGCAATAAAGTGAGTAACTGTACAAAATATTTTGAAAATATTGGCCCTTTTGACATAGATTGTTACAACCATTTGCATATTTTTGGTAACCTACTACATCTAATTCTAAATATTTGCTCTTTATTGGAATAGATGGATGGATGGATGGATGGATGGATGGATGGATGGATAGATAAGCTGGGCGTGGTGGTGCAGGCCTGTAATCCCAGCACTTGAGAGGCTGAGGCAAGAGGATTGATGGGAGTTCGAGACCAGCCTGGGCTACAAAAATGAGCTCAAGGCCAGCTTGAACTGCACAGCGAGACCCTGTCTCAAAAAAAAAAAAAAAGATAGATAGATAGATAGATAGATTATATAGAGGCAGAAAAACCACATATACACAAAATAGATTTCAGAAAAACCTTTCTTGGAAAACCAAGGAAGACTGGATATGGAAAATCATTTTATTTTATTTTATTTTTATTTTTATTTTTATTTTATTTTATTTTATTTTTTTGTCTTTTTGAGGCAGGGTCTCACTATGCAGTTCAGGCTGGCCTTGGGCTCACTTTTGTAGCCCAGGCTGGTCTCGAACTCATATCAATCCTCCTGCCTCAGCCTCCCGAGTGCTGGGATTACAGGGAAAAGCATTTTATTTCCTGTTGTACTACAACAGATTACTGGCTTTTCATTTACTAAAGAGAAAAATTGCCATTTTACTAAGCAAATATGCAGACTTTGTGTATTGCCAGTTTTTCTTTTGGAAAAAATTATGGATTTATTGTGGTATTACAGAAGACATGTTGATTTGGTAAACTAATGCCTATGATCTTAACTTATGTTTGATAAATAGTAATGTTTTATGAATGCTGATTATTTTGTGAACAGCATAGAATTGCCTCTTATATAGAAGCAGACAGTTATAAATTGTACTTCAAAGTTGCATAATTTTTCAGTGTTTGAATTTGGGGGGGGATGCGGGGGGGGACTGGGGTTTGAACACATGACTTTGCACTTACCCGGCTGGCACAGAACTATCTCCCCAGCCCAAGTGTTATTTTTCATGTTACCAAAAGTATAAATTGGGAAAATATAAATATTTTTAATCCAAACATTTGTTGGATCATTCTTGTGCAAAACTTGTCTGTATAATATAACATGTGAAGAGTTACCTGTTTTGTTTTCGTACCCTAGAAATTAGTTTGGAAAACTGGAGACCATTCATAATTGTAAGATACTTTTAAAAACCATCTCAAGGTGTCACCTTTTCTTTCAAAAAACATTTTGAAAGAAAATTACATATATAGGAAGGGCAAGATGGCTCAGTGGTCTAAAGTGCCTGCTTAGGCAAACTTAGGCAACTACAGGGACCGAGGTTTGATCCCTGGCACCACATGCTGCATCAGCCCCACCCCCAGGGCAGGCTGAGCCAGCCATAATAAAAATAATGAACAAAGAAAAACAAAGAGAAAATTACATATATATAATGTTACATATATATGTATAAATATATATATATGTTCATGTAACTGTAAAATTATCTAGACCAATGAATGCAAATCTTTTAATAACACAGCCTTCTATGCTGTGCCATAAAGTCACCCACCACCACTAACTTAGACTATATGTTCAAACTGACTTTTTATTGACTACATAGGTTCTATTTTTGACATTACACATGGCCCTTTCAGATCACATGAAGTCTGATTTGCAAATATTTCTCTAGCTGAATTTATATGTAAGTGGTTGCCTGCTTAATGAATAGCCTAACCATAAGTTGTGGGAAGCAGCTGAGCTTCCCTCTGGCTGAGCCAGAGATCAACCACATGTTTGGGACTAGACCAAGGTCAGCCGCAAGAATGCAGAACATTGGGACAAGGAAGCAAGTCGTTGGGACTGAAGCAAAGCCTGTCCAACACGTGTCTGGATTTGGTGCTCCTCTCTGTTACCTACAGCACAGAAACCTGTGAGGATGTTTCGATTTCAAGGTTCTCAGCAAAACACCCAAAACATTGCACTTTTGACTCCATCACACACTTCCTCCCTTTTCATTAGATGTAAATAAAGATGCAGACCAGCTAGGTTGTTGTTGCCTCTCCACTGGAAAGGTCAGGTCCCAGCTTTTTCTATGTGTCTTTTTTTTTTTTTTTTTTTTGGCTTTTTGAGACAGGGCCTCTCTATGCAGTTTCAGGCTGGCCTTAAGCTAACTTCTTAGCTGGTCTGTAACTCACACTGATCCTCCTGCCTCAGTCTCCCAAGTGCTGGGATTACAGGCATGTGCCACCACACCCAGCCTTACTATGTTATCTTTCCTTAATCTCTTCTTGCCCACTCTTAGGACCCTGGCTGGCTGCTTAGGTCACAGCAATGAAATTACTATTAAAAAGAAATCAAACCCTAAATCCAAGTTTCTTCTGTTCTATGATCCAAAACAACGACTAAGTGCTGTTTCTCCCTAACTCCACTCCTCAGGTGTCTATCAGCTCTCTTCAGGAAAGAATTCATGCCTTATTTTTTTTAGTAATGTCTGTGGTTGAACTATCTAGAGGACAGAAAAACTTTTAAAAAGGCCAGCAATCACAGCCAATAATTTTCCAGGCCATCTAAAAGGGAGTTCTGCCCAGCCAGTGCCACACAGAGTAGTAAACAGGATCATCCTGTTAGTGACAGCTATGGAGATGATGCCACCACTCTGCTCTCAGACTTAAAACACAGCAAGACCAAATTCCACAACTGCTCAGTAGCTAAAAAGCAGTAAGATCCGAGGAGGAGCCCTTAAGGTCAAATTTGTACTGTCCAGGAGTTTGTATTGTAAGAAAAAGAAAACAAAATAACTAGCAAGCAAGGAAAAAATACCATGGGCACATGAAAAGAGACTATGGCCTGGAGTGTGATAAAATATTAATGTGATTTTCACTCATTATGTTTATATATCTGGTTTAATGTGTTTGGATGCTCGTTTATAGTGTCTAGCTTTAAATAAATAGACCTGTTTGGCTTGTTTTCTACTTCCAGCGACTATCACTGCCTTTCTCAGGAATTTCTATTGTTCCCATCCTACAGTCACCAAGAGACCCTAAGAACTGTTGCAGTTCAGGCTGAACCCGCATTATTAAGGTGCTAGAAACTGTACATAATTTGGCTTCCGATAACCAAGTCCTAAAAAAGAAAATAAAGCAAAAGGAAAGAGAAAAGCAAGTAACTTCCGGCTTTGCCTAGCATTGAAATGTGACTTTAAAGCTTGACGTTTTGGGGGAAGGGGAAGAACTGCCTTCCGGTCTTCCGTACAAAGGTCAATCTCAAAATGCCTTGGGATGGAAAATCCCTGTCCTCTTTTTCTTTCCAAGGGGGATGTTGGGATGGTATAAGATTCCAGGTATACTTTTGTATCTCAACACTTTAACTTTCAGAACACAGGCTGCCAAAATCCAAACCTTTAAATCAAATCAACTAGGCAACAGCCACCAAGTTGCCCTAAAGTACGAAAAACTCTACCAGCTTTCCTTTTAATTCGATACCCACACTTTTACTGTTTCCCCATTGTGTCTTTAGGAAAGTATTTACAAATTTCAAGGGTCCTTCTACCTCATAAAGCGAACAGTTTTTACAGAGTAGTAACTTAGATAAGTAGTTTGTTAAATTGAAAACCAAACTATTGCTATAAACAACCATCTACAACCCTGGCGTTAACGCTCGTCAGCTGCTTTTCCTGTCTTTCCAACAACTTGGTCCGCACCCACCCGAGAGGGCGACCCGGGGTCCCTGTGGCCGGCTTGCTCCGGGACCCAACAGGCCGAGACGCGGCTCCCTCTACTCCTCGGTTTCCACCACCCGTAAACTCTTCCGCGTCGGGCTTACTGCAGCCCGCCCATAACGCGCCACAAAACAAAACACACAGATGTCCGACTCTGCCGAGTCACGCCTCGGCGGGGGAGCTGGAAAACTCACTCCCGGCCTCAAGAGCGGACACCCGCCCGGCGCGCGCTCCCGCGGGGCGCGGTCCCTACCCCGCCCCCAGCCGCGCGCCCGCCCCCTCAGGCGGAGACGCGCCGGGGAAAGCGCGCGGCCGCGGGCCCCGGGCGCCATTTTGGACTCCGTGGTGTCTGGGCCGAGGCGCCGGGCTTTGACGCCTCGAGTAGAGCTCGCCGAGGAACTCTCTGGCGGCAAGGGAGAGTCCAGAGCCGGGACGTAAACCGCGCGGGACCGAGAGCGAAGGCTTCGCCCTGGGCAGTCAGAACCGCAAAGGTGGAGCCGCATTGGCGTCCGACGCGGGACCAGCGCCTCGGATGCGGGAGGAGCGCGGGGGGCCGCGGCGGCGGGGGCGCGGAGCGGGGTCCCTGGGGGGCCTCATGTGAGAGCCGCGGGACCAGCCGCCGCCGGCCCCCGAGCCCGGGGTGGTGCGTGGGGGACGCCGCCCCCGGCAGCAGGTAACGCGGAGGGGCGGAGGGGCGGGGCCGGTGCCCTGGAGCGGGCGGGCGGCGGGCGGGCGCGGCTCGGGGCGCCGCTCCCAGAGCGGGGAGCCTGTTTGGGGGCGTTGTCCGCCTTGGCCGAACGTGTCAACAAGGAGCGCTTCGTGCGCGAGAGCTGCGCCCGGCGCCGGCCTCGGCAGGTCGGAGACGGGCGCCGTCGCGCGGGTGTGGGCATCTGGAACGTGGGGAGGCGCAGGGACCCCGGAGCGGACGGCCCGGGCGGCGCGCCAGAGTGCCCAGGAGAGCCAGCCCGCGGGGGCGCCGCGGGCGGGAGGGGACGCCCCGCCGCGTGGCCGCGCGGAAACTTGGTCAACTTGGGAAGGGCGGCTTGGCCCTTGCCTTGGGTTTGGCAGGCTTTGCAGGGAGAGCTGCAGGCGGAGATCGGGAAACAGCCCGGTTAGTGACTGACCTGCATCCCCTTGCCGAGAGGCGCGCGCGAGTCGTTTGTTGTTGTTGCTGGCAGTGTCCAGGGGAGCAACCCAGATCTTTCAGATTGTTTTCTCATTAAAAATGCAGATTTCGATTATCCTTGGCTTGTGTATCAAAATAGCATCTATTCCTCGTCTGTATGCGACCCTGGTGAGGTTTTCACCAGTGTTCCCCCCGTAGCATTCTGAGGGTTATAGTCTCAGATTTCAGCCGAAGAACGCACTTTAATCCTTGTGTTGAAGCGCGGCATACAAAGGATATAAAGGAATTGTTATGCCAAAACAATATGTTTAGGGCTCGGTAAGATTGAGCTTTTAGAATTGCTGCGTAAGTGCCTGGTACACCGAGGGCCACCCAACCAAGTGTGCTTCAGCCTTACTTCGAGTTGATTGCTCTCAGAAGCTGTAGAAGTGTCAGGTTAGCGCCCTGTGGTGCTCGGTTAGTCTAGTTGTTCCTTAGCAGCTGGCTTTGAACATTTGCTAGTCATATCACCAAAAACTCTTAAGTAGTTGCATTACTCGTGGCCCAGAAACACTACAGAAAATTAAACTATCAGAGCCCTCCGCCTGGCTTTAGTGCTTAAAGTCTCATTGACCCTTACTGTCTAGGTTTGTCCTCGTTCTCCTGTTTCTATATAAGAACTGTTTTCACTTTGACCAAAACTGAGGTAAAATTGTATTTATGTAAGCTATTTGTAGGTGAGTGGATATTCTGAATTACTGACTTTCCGTACAGTAGAGCTTTATGTGTAAATAGATTTAATGAACTCTATGCTTTTGAAAGTATTGAAAGTTTTGACATGAATAAGTGAGACTAACTTGGAAAAATTAATGAAAGCATATAAGGTATCCAATCATTAATGTTATTTTCATGAATGAGGAGGGTACAGATGGCATTTTTATTGACATTTGGCCTTACAGTTTTCTATTGTTCACCATCAATATATATACCACAGTTGACAGGCTTTTGTTCAACTAGTGAGTGCTAAAAATTTACCTCAGTGGTCATATTCTTAAGTCAAGACATACTTGATCCAAACATTACATACTGTTAAAAAATACTTAAAATACCAACTTCATGGCCAGATGTAGTGGCCCATGCCCCAGCACTAGAGCAAATGAGGCAAGAGGATTGCTCAGTCTATCCTGAGCTATTTAGTGATTGCAAGGTCAGACTGAATTGTGTAGCAGACCTTGTCTCAAAACAAATTTTTTTCCTTGAATTTGGGAAGGTATTGAAATAAACTTTACTTAAAACAGGAGTGTAATAAGTGAAACTTTCTATTACCAGTATTATGACCACCATATTTTATTATTTTGTGACTTAAGTCTGACATTTTTACCTATTAATAAACACTTTATTAAAATAAGCTATTCTGTGTTTATGTTCAGTACTTCTGATTTTATTTTATTTATTTATTTATTTATTTTTATTTCTGATTTTAGAAGTCTCCAAAAAGAAGCATTCAGCATTCTATAATAAAATGTAGAAACTAAGATGGCTTGCTTTCTTTTGAATCTGTGTCTCAGAAATCCATGTAGTTTTATGTAATTAAAAGGGAAACTATAAACTCTGTGTAGCAACTGTGTTATATATACCAAAAGTAAAGTTAGCTTTCAACATAAAGCAGAAAAAAAAGGGATATAGTGACAAAGTGTTAACTTTAGTTGGACAATATTGTGATACTGTAGGAGGTTTATGTTACAGATTACATTGTAGAATTAGTATGCTACCTTTCCTCTGAATATCCATTGTAAATTATTACGATAATTTGATAGATCTTCTCCCTCTCCTTTCCTCTTTTGGCAAATGCTGAAGGTAGAACCTAGGGCCTATCTTTCTACCACTGGATTGTACCCCCAGGTATGATTTGCTTACTCTAAGTACAGATTGAAAATATCTGGCAAACAGCAGACGTCATAGACTACTTAGGAAAATATATTGGCTACTTAAGTCACATCCTCTTTGAAGACTTTGGGGAAATCCATTTAAGAATGCGAATATAAGCTATACTTGGTGGTGCACAGCTGTAATCCCAGCAGCGACAGAGACTGTGACCAGAATAGTACACATTCAAACCCTACCTGGGTAACTTAGCCCAACCCTGTCTCAAAATAAAAATTAACACACTGGAGATGTAGCTGTATGATAGAGCATGCCCATATTTAATCAGTAATATTACACACACAAAAACCTCTCAGATATCCTTAGGTGACTGTTAAAAACCTTTAGAAGGTACCACTGTAGGTTCCTTTTTTAAAAATCTGTTGTAGTTATAGACTGACTATTACCTATAGTTTCCAGAGGTAGTTTTCAATATATTTTATTTTGGTATTCTTGTATTAGTCCAGTCTGTACATGTTTGGGTTTAAGTACAACAAATAGACATCTCAATGGTAAAATGAATTATGGATTTACTTCTCCTTAAAAGATAAGTAGAATTTTTAAAAAGTAACATGTTTTTCTGTATAGGATGAAGCGAGGAAGAGATAGTGACCATAATTCATCTGAAGAGAGTACTACAGAGAAGTCAAAGAAAATGAGGACTACAAATGAGCATTCTCAGACATGTGACTGGGGTAATCTCCTTCAAGACATTATTCTCCAAGTATTTAAATATTTGCCTCTTCTTGACCGGGCTCATGCTTCACAAGTTTGCCGCAACTGGAACCAGGTATTTCACATGCCTGACTTGTGGAGATGTTTTGAATTTGAACTGAACCAACCAGCTACATCATATTTGAAAGCTACACATCCAGAGTTGATCAAACAGATCATTAAAAGACATTCAAACCATCTACAGTATGTCAGCTTCAAGGTAATATTTTATATCCTTGTTTTTAAAAGCAAAGCATTTTCAGTGGCTTTTGATGTGCTACTTAGTGCATTTCATATCTTCAAAATACTTGGCTAGAGGAGAGTGCATAACATGTTATGCTGGCTGGACCCACTGGTGGTTCAGAAGGACCATTGTGATCTTGTTAAAAGATTTAAAGTTTAACATATTATAGATGCTATCACATCACAAATAATTGTAGTGTTTGTTGACACTAAATGATTCCATTATCATTATTAGTAATTTCTTCAAAGAACAAAAGCATCCACTAAATAAGTATCAACCATTGACCAAAGCTCTAAATGAACAGTGAATTATTGCAAACAAATTTGAGGAACAAGGAATATGCAGTGGAATAATAAAAATTGGAGATTATGGTTGAGGATATTATTGTACTGCACTGTGGAACAAAACTTAATTGCGATCTCTGTTAAATAGGGAATGAGCATTACTTTTATGGCTTTTTGATATGAAATCTTCAGTTTCAAATATGGTATAGAAATTAGTTAAAAGATCTAGAGGAATACTTTTAGAGAAAAGTAGAGAAGAATGGATAGAAGAATGCCATAGAGAACTGTTAGCTTTTCTTTGCTTGAAGGAACATTTAGAAAATCTTGTACTGATGAGATAAATGAGTTATGGTAGTCTTTGAGATGTCCAGATTACTTAGGAAAAAATGGAGTGTTGAGGCTTATCATATTGTGTTGGAAATGAATAATGAGATATGAGCATGCAAATCAGTAATTGTGAAAGAGTGGCACTGCATGAATGCCTGCTTTATTGTACCAGTTGCTGAACAGATCATATTTTTTAATGTAGAACTTCTTACCAAACTAAGGCTCATCTTGCTTCTAAGAATGTCATTTCTTCTTATGTATGGATTACTTACTTATTCTCCTGTAGGTTTCCAAGAAGGTAGGACTTGGTAATAGGAATAGCTGGATAGACTGTGGCCTTGTTCCTAGAAAACTATGCAAAAATGTGGGCCACCTAGTTAAATTGAATTTCAGATAATTAATGGATAAGTTTCGATATAGATAAGTTTTGTGCTTGAAATATACTTATTAAAAAATTGTTTACCTAAAATTCAGATTTAATTAGGTATCTTGTATGTTATCTGATAATCTTTCCCAGGGGAAAGGGTGCAAGAGTGGTGGGAGAAGAAAACAATAATCTATCAACTCTTCTTTCCCTTTCCCTAAGGGAAGAGTCTCTCCTTTGGTTTTAGTCATTTTTGAGGTGCCAAAGAGTATTTTAATGGCAAGTGTTATAAAGAATGAAAACACTCATTTGATAAATCTTCAAGATCAAATCAGTACAATAGATTGGCTGGGCCAGTTTTATTCTTTTACAGACTTGTGACACAATTCAGGTGTATCCAACTTATATAACCCATATAAAATCATTTCAGCTCTGCATTTAATGTTTTTATCAGGGTTGTGTTTTCCTGAGGAAAAATTTCTGATTTACACATTAGAACAAAGGCATATCAGAGAACTCTTCTAGATTCTCTCAAATATTTCAGTTATCACTAACTGACTGTAGGTTTATCTTGTAATCAGTTACTAGTCATAGAACAGTGTCTCTCAAAGTTTATGTGCAAGCATTCATAGATGGCTTGAAACAACCAAGATTACAGATCCTATCCGTAGAGTTTCTGATTCAGATGGTCTAGGTTAAGGACAAGAGTATGTGTGTAAGTTCTCAGGTCGTGTTCATGCTGTTGTTTGGGAACACCTATAGGACCACTGATGTAAAGAAACAACCAAAGGGTAGTATTATAAATACCTCTGAAATTGCAATACAAATTAGTGTATTGGATATAATAGAAATTTGTGCGTTTCATACCAGCTTTTAAGCAGTATTGAAATAAAGCTGTATATATGAATTTGGAAATTAGAATAATGATATTACTTTGAGCTATTTCGTTTTAGGATGCTTTTTAAGCCCAGGAACAAAAGACTTTAAAAAACAGTATCTTTTGTTTATTTATTATTTATTTGGCACAGCATTTCAGTACACGGCTTGGACTCATAGTGATCCTCCTGTCTTAGCCTCCCCAGCACTGGGATTATAAGCATGTGCCACTATGTCCAGTTCAGTGGCCAGCATGGCATACCCGTGGTTCTGGGGCCATCACACATATGGTACCGGGGAATGAACCTGGCTTAGACCTGTGAGCTATCTTCCCAGGCCACAAATAACTTTTAAACCCCCTCCTTGAGGGTTTTTTCAAACTTATTTTATTTACTGTTGGTCATACTATCCTTCCAGGAAATGGGTTAATGTCTAGGCAGATGAATGTATGAGAATAGCTATCTCCCTTGGGTCAGATTTCCCTGATTGATTAAACACCATTTTTATTTATTTACTTACTTAACTTTATTTTTACAGAACTAGGATTGGACCCAGGACCTTTGCACAAGCTACATATCCAGCTCTTTATTTTTCATTTTGAGACAGTGTCTTGCCAAGTTGCTCAGGTTGGACTCAGTCTTACACAGTGCTGGGATCTTATTTTACTTGATATACATCATTCCATTGAGAATATTAATGATTCCAAGTTCGGCACTCTAAACATTCTGAATAAGTAGTCATTAGTTTTTGGTGCCTTGAAATGTTTACTGTAGATACTGAGATGCTGTACTTAAATCTGTTTGATTTGTAGATATGTAACTGCTTTTCAAAGACTGAATTTATTATTCCATTGATGTGTGATCAGTTTGAAATAGAGTTTTCAATACAAACTAGAGGTCTTATAATGAATACTGTCTTAACAATTGCATTTATTAGGCTGAAGTTGTAGGGGAAAGTGAATAATTGAAAGAGTAAATGTTCTTTACATTTGTAATGCAATAAACTAATAACTTTAAAAATTAAGATATGCACAGAGAAGTATAAATATATGCATGGATAAAAGATCTTTTCTTTATCAAGGTGGACAGCAGCAAAGAATCAGCTGAAGCAGCTTGTGATATATTATCGCAGCTTGTGAATTGCTCTTTAAAAACACTTGGACTTATTTCAACTGCTCGGCCAAGCTTTATGGACTTGCCAAAGGTATCTCCTGGTTTTGTTTTGTTGGCTATTACTGAAATATCCAGTGAAAGCCTATATACTTACTGTATTGGTAATAAAATAAAAATACTAAAAATAATGGAATAACCTGGAGGTTCAATTCCCAGACCTGCCCTGCTGGCTTTATCCCTGGGATGCACAGACTAGGTGTGGTGGCATGCCTGTAATCCCAGCTCTTGTGAGGCTGTAAACAGGTAGATCACTATGAGTCTGATCTAGTAGTGAGACCCTGAATACCCTATAGACCCTTCCCTAAAATATAAAAATCAAATAAATAAAATTTATTCTTTTTAAAAAAGATTGAGAAGCCATATTTTAAAATAATTTTGAAAATAGTGCTTCTCAGTTTGTAAGTTTAAAGATCAAATTAATTTTGAGATGATTCTGTAGAAGGGCAAAAGTAATTTAAATAACATTGAGAGGTGCATCAAAAAACAACAGCCATGTATGTGGAGAGTTAACTGTTGACTTTCACATATGTTTGAAGAAATGTGATTCTATATATACAGTCTTTCACAACCACAGTATTCGCAAGTTAGAAAATTAAGGCAGTTGATAAAGATGACTAAGTTATATTAGTTATATCATACAGTACAACCTCCTTAAACTTTGTATGAGATTTTTCTGTGTGCCTGTGTAGCTGATCAATTTATATACTGAAATGAAGAATGCTTTATATAAAATATACCATTTTACAGAGTATGTTGATCATAGCTTCTGGGTGTGGCATTATTACTGCATAAATCTAATGCTAATTTGAGAGCCAGTGATAAAGCTATGGCTGCATTTTATTAAATAGATCTAGGATGCTTATGCTGTCCTTTTCCTATTAAGGGTTTTATAGCAAAAACTGAAGGAGGTAATATTGTATATTGGAAATCCCAAGGGAAGTAAAGGTATAACAGAAGAAATGTATTTGACCATACAAGTTACTTGATCATAGTTATACCAAAGCATAAGAAAGAAGTCAGTGATACACTGTAGTGAAGAAATGTGATTGCACAATATATAGTTAAGGTTGTTGTGGAAATATTAGGAGAAATTTATTAACATGTAACATGTTTAAAGTTATTTAATGAAATTCAAATCATTAGCCAGTTAATCATAGTCAGGGTTGAGGGAATTGTCAGTAGGAAATGTGGCTAAGAAGGAAGAATTTATTGTAGTTCTTATCTGTTAACTTGCCTTCAACCTTTGGTCCTGCTGTAGAGAATTTATAAAGCTAAGGTTGGTTATATAGAGAAATGTGTTGGGGTATATATTAGTCCTTCTTTCCTTATACGCTTCCAGATTTTGCATTGGCTGTAGCTTATTTCACTTCTGATTCAACTCTGATTCGAAATTACATACTTTGAATATGCTCTAATTGGGGCCCGGCGGGATGGCTCAGTGGTCTAAAGCACCTGCTTGGGAAAGCTTGGGTGGCTTCAGGGACCGTGGCTCAATCCCTGGCATCATATGCTGCGCCAGCCCTGCCCTCAGGGCGGGCTGAGCCGGCCATAAAAATGAAGGAATAAACAAATAAAGGTTCTGAAACAAGAAAAAAATAAATAAATAAAAAATTCTTTAAAAAAAAAATGAATATGCTCTGATTGTTTCCCTACAGTGGTTCCTTTCTATTAGAATCTGTCAGACACGTAACACGTAAATAGTACATTGAAAGATCCTCATTGGAATATTTGTAGCAAGATACATTAAATTGAAATGTAGCCTTGAAATTTTAACATGCTTGATAGAGTTTGTAGGTTTTCAATGGATCGTTGCTGATATTTTAATGATTGTTCCAGTAGTTTTGCTTTTTTTGTGTGTGTCAGGGTCTTGCTATGTACTTTAGGCTGGCCTTGAATTCATGGCATCCTTCTGCTCAGCCTCCTCTGAGCACTGAGATTATAGACCTGTGCCACCACACCCAGCTCATTATGGCTATTTTACACTGATCATTTGTATTTAGGTTCTGTGGTATAAAGCAGTGGTTCTCAACCTGTGGGTCGCGACCCCAGTGGGGCCATCGGAAAATACATATTTAAACCCATGGTATGCCATGGTGAAATGTTACTTATTGGACTTAGTGATAAATATTTTTCAACATACTATTTTTTGATTTGGGGTCACCACAGCATGAGGAACTGTACTATGGGGTCACAGCATTAGAAAGGTTGAGAACCACTGGTATAAAGCATGAGTAAGGTTACTACATATGGTGAAGGAAAGTGTCAGAAAAGTATTCTGCAGGTTTCCAGGCTGTAGCTTTTTATTTAACCACTGGTTACTATGATTTAGAGATCTGTGAAGGCTTGATATTGATATTCATTGTTCACCTGTGAGTAAAAATGTTCCTCTTGGGCTGGGTAGATAGCTCAGCTGTCTAAGCGCCTGCCTGGCAAGCACAAGGACCTGGGCAGGATCCCTGGCATTGCATGCCCTGTTGGCCGTGGAACCCAAGGGTGCACTGTGCTGGCCAAAACCAGGCATGGTAGCACATGCTTCTAATCCCAGCTCTGAGGTGGCTAAGATAGAATCACTACGAGTCTGACCTCTATACTGAGACCCTGTACAATCAATCAATCAATAAAAACTTTTTTTGTTTTTAAATTACAAGAGAAAAGGTTCTACTCAAAGATAACAGTTATTAACTTTTTTTGTTTTTAAGCCATATATGCAATAACAGAACATAGTGGTACAAATTCTTAAAGTTTTGAAATATATCATCAGGATTCAAGTGAACCAACCATCTCTGGTGTTATCTGAAAACCCCTAAGTTATTCCTGAAATTTAAAACAGTGTCTTAACCTTTTTGCTTTTCAGTCTCACTTTATCTCTGCACTGACAGTTGTGTTTGTAAACTCCAAATCCTTGTCCTCGCTTAAGATAGATGATACTCCAGTAGATGATCCGTCCCTCAAAGTACTGGTGGCCAACAATAGTGATACTCTCAAGTTGCTAAAAATGAGCAGCTGTCCTCATGTTTCTCCAGCAGGTATGTTTCGTTTGTTTGTTTTGCCACACAAATATTTTGACTGTATTGACGGGAAAACTATTGATTTGTTCATCAGATTACAGAAAAATCATGACTAATGGTTTTGGTAGTTCCTTTAACCCATTCACATGTATTTAGGTTAATAATACTGCTTCCTTCTGCATAAATATATTTTTAACATCATAATACAATAGTTTAAATTTTGTGCTATTGGACTGTAAGCTTATTTTCTTGCCCTCTGATTTGATAAAGTGAATAAATTTTTTTGAAAAGGGAAAGGTCCTCTAATTTGTTTGAGGTCCCTTTTGATGTAAAGTAGCATTTTCTCTAATTGTAGTTGAACTAATGGTAGGTTTTAAGTCATAGCGATCACATTGCTTTTCTTCTTACTTTATATACAGAAGGTGCAGACTTTCACTTAGTAATAATCTTGTATTTTATAAGCAAATGCTTTTTTAAGTTGAACTTTGGAACCATGAGACCATCCCATGGGGAGTAGTAGCATTATAAGAGCTCTTTGCCACTTCCCGATAGAATTTAAGTGTTACTATATTCATTTTCAGATTAATTCCAGATGACTTGTATTAAAAGATAAATGTGGTCCAGGGAGATAGCAACAGTATAATCCCCTGCTTGGCAAACATAAGGTCCTGATTCAACCCTCCGTATCCCTTACCCTCTTTTTACATTTACCAAAAAAAAAAAAAGGTAAATGTAAAATGTGGTTTTCATTTTATTTTCTGTTCTTTTTCTGGACTTCTTTCATTATTGACATACCTTCCTATTTGTAGCTCCACTATTCGATAAACATTTTTACCTTCTTGCCATAACTAAAGCTCACAGTATCCCAAGAAAATCACTTCTTGGATGGAGATTGCTTATAGTCACAAATATCCCACATGGGAAGTCTTGGTGATGGGAATGGCTAGTCTGTTATTGTGTTTTCCTAGCTGTCTTTAGTTTATTATTAAGGGTATTGTAAAATGAGACATTAAGAAAAATATTTTGCTTTCGCACTCCCTGTGTGATGCTGATCACATTTTGCTGTCATACAGTCCTGCAGTCCATACTGTATAGCTTCGTAGTGTATAAAGTCCTTTCTTTCCACCTCCACCCATCTTTTTAATCTTGTTTTCTACTCACCCATCATTCTACTTGAGCCCTGGGGAACCATGGTTTTTACCTTTGTGTGTGTTCAGTATGCTGTATGCTGTGGGATACTTCTAAGTTCATCTAGCTAACTTTAGTTCATCCTTCAAAATTAAGCTCAACTGTTAACCTATTTTAACCACCCCTTCATCTTTAGCTCTCCTACTGTGTGTTTTCATTGCACTCTTAATATAATGTACACACTGTAGTAGAGGGTGAGAGTCTTTGGGTCTCCAATTTCCCTGAGAACTATAAGCTCATTATTCCCTTTATTCTGATTTTTGTGTTCACTTTATTAAATATGCATATTAATTCTATTGCTATAAGTTTGTGTGCTCTCAGCTGATGGCTGTTGGACCAATTGCTAAGTAAGAAAAGGAAGAGAACTGTAATGTTTTTGTAATACTTATTGATGGAAGAGCATAATTATTCTTATGATATTTTTGATTCCCTCTCTGTTCCTGCCATTTCCTTTGCTGTTTCATTTTCATTTCTTAAATTTTAGTGTTTCCCTGTGTTGTCTCTGTACTGGCTACTTTTTAGTGGTACTTTGTAAAATCTGGTCATTGTCATCGTCATCTGTGGTTTGATTTACATTCTGTGTGTTAATACCCAATTTAGGTTCTCTTAAATTCTAGAACCATGTATTAGGTGGATGAGGGCTCAGTATTGCTTCAGACTTAAGAACTTTGCTATCTCCCTTTTTAAATCTAGTTCTTTCTTTAAGGTTTTCTCAGGAAACGCAGTGTCCATCTAGCTGCAGAAAACATGACAGATATCCTTGATTGAGCTTCTCCATATTTTCTATGTGCTTCTAGTCACTGAATTCTGCCTATCTCACCAAAATATGCTTTTAATCTTTCATCCCCATTCTAAATAACTGCTGCAGACTAGATTGTTATAAATTCATACCCTCTTAACAAATTTTCTCATCTATGGCTTTGTTGTCATCTAATCAATGCTACAAAGTAATCTAAAACTTTCTAAACTTTATATTTTTCTTCATTTTGCTTTAAAACTTGTCACTATACTTTCTGTATACCTAGAGTTACAAGATCTGGTATGATTTGACCTTTGCTTATATGTCTAGGCTGCATCTTTTGATAATTTTGTACATGGATACTGCATTTTGAGCTCTTTCATTCATTGGAATGCTTGTATTCATTTCTGTGTCTGGTTGTCCACACAGGAAATACTATTTTGTTTATTTTCCACTGTATGTATCTTACCTTCATTCTAATTTTGGAAGTCTTGTATTTTTTTCTGGGCTGTCTTCCAGGATTCCCTTGTCATAGGTTCACCAAGCACATCCTTATTAAATTATTTACTGTTTCCTATTAGGATCAGGCTAAATAAATAGTCTCTGTTGTAGCCTTACCCTCTTAGCACCATTACTGATTATATAAGACACTCATTATATCAAATAGACTGGTGAACATTTGTTATTCTACCTTTTTGGTAAACATTTGCATGATAGTGCTTTAAGCTTGGTCACCACTTTTTGTTTTGTTTTGTTTTGTTTTGTCTTTTTGAGACAGGGTCTCACTGCAGTTCAGGCTGGCCTTAAGCTCACTTTTGTAGCCCATGCTGGTCTTGAACTTGCACCGATCCTCCTGCCTCAGCCTCCCAAGTGCTGGGATTACAGGCATGAGCCACCACGCCTGGCTTTTTTGCTGTATTTTATTTTATTTATTTATTTATTTATTTATTTATTTTTGTCTTTTTTTGAGACAGGGTCTTGCTATGCAGTTGAGGCTGGTCCTGAGCTCACTTTTGTAGCCCAGGCTGGTCTCGAACTTGCAGCAATCCTCCTGTCTCAGCCTCCCGAGTGCTGGGATTACAGGCGTGCGCCACCACGCCCGGCTTGCTGTATTTTAAAAAATAACTATCCCGGCACATAACAGTTTGCTTCTATCAATTTCTTATGAAAAAGTCTTAAGAAATGGACATTCTAGCACATTGAGGCCTCAGCCGTCTTAACACGTTTCTGAAATTCAAGAAAACCTAAATTAGAAGTTATTAATACACAGAATATAAATCATACCACAAATAAGGATGACACTGACCAAAAATATTTGTAAGTCAAAGCACCCAAATATTTTTGATGGTCCTTGGAGGTTTTTTGCTCCTAAGTAAATTGTATGAACTTAGACTACCAGTAATTTACCTGCTTATAACAGTTTTATTGAAATGTAATTCGCTTATTATACAGTCATCGTTTGATATATTGACAAATCAATGCATTACTACCATGGAACTATAGACTGTATTATTCTGGGAAGAAACCACATACTCTTCTGCCAAGCCCTAAGACCACCTTCACAGCTAGTCCGAATTCATTTTCTGTCTCTGTAGACTTGCCTGTTCTGTGTATTTTATATAAATGGAATTATATATAACCTTTTGTGTATGGCTTCTTTCACTAGCATATTTTCAAGCTTTCCTTCCCTTCATATGTTGTATCATGAAGTAGAACATAATATCTTTTTATTGCTGAGTAATCTTGTTTCTGAATAATATGTATGGCTATACATTTATCTTTTGATTGGGTAGTGGGTATTTGGTTTGGCTATATTGAGTAATGCTCAGGGGAACCTTCATGTATCAATTTTTGTGTGGATATGTTTAATTTGTCCCGATGTATGTGTGCTAATGGAATTGTTGGATCATACAGTCACTGCTTATTCATTTAAGAGACTACCAGAATGTTTCCCAAAGCAGCTGCTCATTTTACATTCCTTTTCCATATTCTAACTTTTAATAGCCATCCTGGTGGGAATAAATATCTCATTGTGGTTTTGATTTGCATTTTCTTAGTAACTATTGAGTATCTTTTTGTGTGTTTATTGGCCATTTTTTTATTTTTTTTTAATCTTATTTATTAATTTGATACAAAGTCTTGCTGTGCAGCTCTGACTCATAGTGATCCTCTTTTCTCAACCGCCCTAGCTGCTGGAAGTACAAATGTGCTTCACCACGCCTGGTTTTGATGGTTGGTGTGGTATATCTGGGGTGCTAGGGCTGACATGAGCTTCTCCTTGCACTTGCTAGGCAGGCACTTAGATCACCAGGCTATATCCAGCTCCCCCCAAAAAAATTTGATATACTATTAGCAGTTGAACACTATTTATTTGTTGGATTTTTTTAAGGTTCATAATTATTTTGTTACACAAATCATAGTTTTGTGTGGCTATATTTTATCCTACTTCTTTATATTAGAATTGTCTTGAATTTAAAAAAATATAATTTAGCCTCTGTAGTGTTAATTTTTTAAATGTATAGTGTTTGTATTTTCCTTAAAATATGGTACTACATATGCACAAGTAGCATAAATCTTAGTAATGGTTGATTTTTAAAAGGACATTATTAATAATACATTTACCTGTGTTGTTAAAAATGAGCTTCATTTGGATTTAAAAGTTCATTTACTTGTAGACAGTATTAGTAATATTACCTTCTAATTCAACTATACCACTGAATTTTAAATTGTTTTTATGGTATGTGCACTCGATTAAATTTTTTGAACAGATGAACTTGTATAAAAACTTTTAATTACTATATCTTTTGTCTAAGGTATCCTTTGTGTGGCTGATCAGTGTCATGGCTTACGAGAACTGGCTCTGAACTACCACTTACTAAGTGATGAATTGCTACTTGCTCTGTCTTCTGAAAAACATGTTCGATTAGAACATTTGCGTATTGATGTAGTCAGTGAGAATCCTGGACAGACACACTTCCATACTATACAGAAGAGCAGCTGGGATGCTTTCATCAAACATTCACCGAAAGTGAACTTAGTTATGTACTTTTTTCTGTATGAAGAGGAATTTGACCCATTCTTTCGTTATGAAATACCTGCCACTCATCTTTACTTTGGGAGATCAGTAAGCAAAGATGTGCTTGGCCGTGTGGGAATGACATGCCCTAGACTAGTTGAACTAGTAGTGTGTGCTAATGGATTACGCCCACTTGATGAAGAGTTAATTCGCATTGCAGAACGTTGTAAAAACTTATCAGCTATTGGACTAGGGGAATGTGAAGTCTCTTGTAGTGCTTTTGTTGAGTTTGTGAAGATGTGTGGAGGCCGTTTGTCTCAGTTGTCCATTATGGAAGAAGTACTAATTCCTGATCAAAAGTATAGTTTGGAGCAGATTCATTGGGAAGTGTCTAAGCACCTTGGTAGGGTGTGGTTTCCAGACATGATGCCCACTTGGTAAGGACAAGGTTATATACAGCATGTCAAATAGTACTTAATTTTAAGCAAATATATTGTAATAAAGTTTTATTTGCTGTAGTTTTGATATATTTTGTGGCACCCAAATTTGCTATTTCCAATGAGTATATAAGGATTGTTGACTGGAAGACCTATGACTCAGTCTTGGTCAGAAAACACCCTTTGTTTCTTTAGCTTAATAGGAATTAAATTTCTGAAAAGTAAAACCGTGATTTCATTTTTTAAAATAATAACCAGTTATAGAAACTAAACAGTTCATAATCTCATGAAATAAAAAACCCTATATAATATCCAACAAATGAATGCCAATAGGTTTCTTGAAATGTTATGTTCTCTATGCATTTTTTTAAAAATGTAAACTTGACATTTTTAGGGTCTTCAGTTATACATACACCTGTTATAAGGTGTTTAATATAGCTCAGGAAAGTGAGCATTTTGTGAGAAAAATGTAGGATATAGTGTCATATGTAATGAAAAAAGCTGGTTGAATGTTTGAAAATGTTATAAACCTGTTTAAAACAAAGGGTGTTACATATAAGTAATTGCAACACTTAGAAAAACTGGTAATTGTCACACAGTGATTGTAGAAGGACAATACATACAGCCAAGATCAAATTAAAATAAATGGAACAGAAGGGAGGCAGTTTTGTATAAACTTTTAGATTTCATCTATAATCTACTAAACTGTGTAAGTTCTTTTTTGTGATGTCGCTATGTGTGTGGCACTTGAGACATTGTAAGTAAAGTGAGGAATGCCTTACCAGCTCTCTTTGGTTTTATCTTTGTTTAAACTAGTTTTTAAGTATTATTAAACCACTGAAATGAAAAGCTTATTTACTTCAAAAGCCAATTGAAAATAAAGATAGAATTTTGAAATGTTTATAAATTGTTTCCGTAAAAGAATATTAGTCTTAAGTGAATTTTAGTGATGGCTTATTTTTCCATTTTTGAGTTAGTCATGCATTTAAATCATAATTATTTTAAGTAAAAGCACCAGTGTATAGTTCAGCATAAACAGTAAATATAAAAGAGGAGATATTTAAGTTCATAATCATATCTTTGAATAAATACTCTATGAACTGGAAAATTATTTAATAGAAAAGTATCTGTAGTTGGTGGTTAATTTGGTTAAGCTGATTGTTGTTATTATTTAAGTAGTGTTTTATATTACTTTCTTATAAAGGTAAACCCATGCATTACAGAACATGTAAAAAATACTAAGCTTTGGGCTATATTTAATTGGGATTGTGTGTGTGTGTGTGTGTGTTTTTTTTTTTTTTAAGATAGCATATAAACTAGTTCTACTAGATAGTACTTTTCTAAGGAAAATTAGAAGGGATTTAACCCAGTGGACATACTAATGCTTGAAATGGCTCTCATTATTAGTGTATCTTTTAGGAGGCCCCTTGGTAGTTATGGGAGCTAAGTCTAAAAGTAGATGATCTTCCTAAAAAATAAAAATAATTTTTATATAATGTTTTTCAAAAGTGATAGTACTCTATCCTTTAGCCACATGTAATTGAGAATAAAGGCTGATCCAAATCTGAAGACTTGATATCAATTATGTAACATTTCCCTTCTTACTAAATAGTAAAAAGCTTGGGTTGTACAAGAAATAATGTGCTAGTGATTTTTTTTTTCTTAACTTTGGAAAATGGATTTGACAGTATATTATCAGTTCAACTAACCAAAGCTTTATTTGAAAATTTACCTTTTGTACAAATTATATAATGCTTGGAAATATGTCACTTTATAAGCAAAATGCATAGCACTTAATTTGTTTATACTATAAAATGTTAAATGCTTTTATCAACTTGAGAATAAAGATAGTTACTAATGCTGTTGTATTTTTTTCTCTCAAATACTTGTTTCACTTTAAAGCTGGTTAAATTTACACATTTATGGTTTTAGCTTTAAATCCTTACTTGATATGTATATAGTGTTTAGTATCAAATACTGTTTGTGGTAGTTTGCTGTTTTGAAAGATCCAAGGTTAGGCATTTGTAGTCTATTCTTGAAATCAGCTCTGATGTGTAATAAAATTTACATGAAATACAAATTTTTTTAAAATTTCAAAGAGAAAATAGCTTTTAGTTTCACTTTGGAAATAGAATTCTGAGACACAAAAATGTTTGAATACAAGATTTCTCTTTACAGAAATCATTTTCATTTCCTGGCAGTGTATTTCAGAAAGTATTTTCAAATTTGTAGGTAATTTAGGCTATTTAAACACTATCATAAAAGAAATAGGCATGACTGAAAATTACTTACTGTAATCCACAATTAATTTTTGTATTAAAAACCCCAGTTTATTTATAGGGCTGATTTTATTGTTGCCAAGCAGTCAGGAAAAATCCCACCTATTTGCTGATCCTTCCTTAAAAAAAATACAAGCGCTGGCATGATAGCTCAGCTGACTAAGTACGTGCTTAGGCAAGCTCAGGAACCAAGGTTGGATCCTTAACACCAAACCCCAGTACAGCACGCCACCAAGTCCAGGCATGGTGGTTCACATCTGTAATCCCAGGACTGACAAGGCTAAAAACAGGATTGCTGAAAGTCTGAGCTGTTGCATAGTGAGGTCCTGTACCAAATACATAAAAAAAGGACACAAAGTTATATGCTGAGAGTCAAGGAAGAGCTTATCCTTACAATATTCAATTCAAGAAAAGCATATATTCTTAGAGAAAAAAAATCCACACAAGATAAATATGAAGACTGTAAGACAACTTGATAACAGAGTGAAGGGATAGTAGAAAACAAACATTTCCACTTCCCCCTTTGAACGGAAAAACTGGTGTAGAACACTATGCCAAAAATTCACTATTTATGAAGTGCCAATGGAGCAGATTATAAAGATGGATAAAACTTCCCTAATACTTGTAATTTTATTTCTGAATTTTAAGATGGAGTCACTACTGATCAGGGTTCCAAATACTTAATTTTGACCTTAACGACGGTTCTCCCTCTAATATTCAGACAATATGGGCAAACTTACCTGATACCGAGCCACATTAATTACTAAAGATATTTGAATACGGTCATACGCAGTTTTCTCTTAGAAATATAATTTCAGCAACATAATAGAAATCACATATAGTAGCAGTAGCAAAATTTAATTGACAGATTTCTGCCCAAACTTATTTTGGTTTCCCAACTACAGCATGTTCTTTTATTTTTATATTCAGTACAGGGTCTCACTACACTGATCAGACTTGTGATCCTCCTGTTTTCAGCCTTCCAAGTGCTGAGATTACAGGTGTGCACCACCATGCCCACTCTTAGTCACCCTCTGTGTGCTCTGGGGGTGGGGCCAGCAGGGCACACCAGGGATTGAACCCTATTCCACTGAGTTATATGGCTGCCCTGAAAGCAGCATCTTGAATCATCTCTACTTGCCAAGTTTTACTTCATCTTGTAAATACACTTAAGTTTCATAAATTTGTAAATAGTTGACAAAATTTTTAATATCCTTAGGAACAAATGAAAAACTTTTTTATATAACAATTCTACCTTAAAACTCAAGTTCCATGTCAAATAGCTTTTTCCTGTGGAACCAAGTTCTGAGGTTTATAGTCGATGCAAACTTCACATAAAAATATTTGCTTATGTCAATGCAGCTCTAGAAATGCAAAATAACTTAAGCCAGTAAAATGTCAATCTGGTCGAACTGGTGTTGCCTGAGTTTAGCCACTAGAAGGGGATAATGCAAAGATCTAGTTTCTTGTGATTCACCTTTACAGGTTATAGACACAACCCTAATTAGGAATGGTTTAGGCAGTGGAAGGAAACTCCACCTGTGCTTTTGAGGATCACTAGAAAAAATAGTATAGTACAGTGCTGCTCAAGATTTCTGTGGTGACTGAGTATTTTTAGACTCAGAACTACACTTGAAAAACAAAAAAATGCATAGTAGACAACAAAGACATACAAAATATAAGCTCCAGAGGTTTTTTTTTGTTTTATTTTTTATTTATTTATTTTTTTTAACTCAACAGAAACAATGGTGCTTTAAAAGTTTCTAAATGTTTCCAATTTCACTTACTTCAGACCAGGAACATTTATTTGGTAGTCAGGCACCAGTCCAGGGACTGCCCATTTGAATAATACTGAAAAACTTGAGTATCACATTTCATCAGCAGAACCTGAATTTAATATATCTGGCTTACTAATACGTGAATAACCATGCAAAGGTCACTTAATTTCTACACACCCCAATTTACTCATTTGGATGAGGTAAACAATATGATTAGGCTTTTGTGAGAGCTCAATAATGTACTAACCTCTCAGGAAACACTCCACTGTTAGCTAAAGCTGAAGAATATAATTGGTCTATTTACATATGAAACAGACTGTTTCCTCTGATCTCCATCTTACTGGTATATTTTTCATGAATAGAAAAAAATGCATTTAACATTTTTCTTCACAACACAGAAGATCCTGAAAGCTTGTTTGGTGTCCCAGTGACTGGGAGATCTTGTTTCTTCAAAGTACACTCTTCTACAGCACTAGAAGTGAGAACTGCTGAAAAGAGCAGTTAGTACCTGTCCACCCATATGTGACTGCAGCTAGATAATTCCATGCCCCAGACAGTGAAAGAACTGCTGAAGTACTACACTATCAGCTCAAAGTCTTAGATGATTACACAATCCAGGAGAGTTGATGTGCAACCCACATTAAGATAAAAGATGATACTGGTTAATAATACCTGCCATTCACTGTGACCTTATTATACCAAACACACAACATCAGCCTTTACAACCATCCTGGCAGATGATTTATTTTAGAGATTAGAAAACTAAGGTAGGGGCCCGGCGGGATGGCTCAGTGGTCTAAAGCGCCTGCTTGGGGAAGCTTGGGCGCCTTCAGGGACCGCGGTTCGATCCCCGGCACCACATGCTGCGCCAGCCCTGCCCTCGGGGTGGGCTGAGCCGGCCATAAAAATGAGTGAATAAACAAACAAAAGGTTCTGAAACAAGAAAAAAGTAAAATAAAATAAAAAAAATAGCAATAAAATCTTAAAAAAAAAAAAAAAAAAAAAAAAAAAAAAAAAAAAATTAAAAAAAAAAAAAAAAAAGAAAACTAAGGTATAGTGATGTTTAAATTATAAAAACCACTTAAAAACTATATGATAAAATTTTAATGCTTTCCCACATAGGGAAGCAAAATCCAGCTGTATTGTCCAAACATGTTTTTCAAGATTTCTGTAGAACATAATTAGTACTAGACCTGGTTCAAAAGTTACAAAAGAAGTGAAGTCAGTCTAAACACAAAGCACTTACATGAAAATGTGTAAATACCACAGAAGAAAAAAAGCTTCTACATAAAAATGTCACTACTGGAACCAGTGAAACACATGTACTGCACATCAACCATCATTCTCCATACTAACAGGCTTGGGATATGAAAGCAAGACCACTTAACATGTTTACTTCAGCCAGCATAACAGGATTTCAGCTTTCCAAGAATAGTCTTGAGATACTAATTAATATGCAACAATTCTACCTGTGTATTTTACCTTAGGAAGAGAGGCTGAGAAAGCTACAAATGTAAAATCACCCCCTAAAAAAGCAGATGCTGCTGGTTAGAGAAAAAAGAGTGGTAAGTAGAATGTTTTATAAATGAGTGAATGTTTTTTGTCTGTTAGGTAAAGGGATTTCTTCATAGGTTATTTTAACAAAAGGAAACTTCATAGGTAAAAACCAGTATTCAAAATTATAAAACAAATAGAACTGTCTGTGCATAATTACTGAATCAACAATTTGTAAGAGACTCAACAGAAATTCTTTCGTTGATAAGTGTGGTTTGAAAGGGTAATAAAATTTTTTTATGGCTAAAGCAAGAGTCTTATTTCCTCCTGGTCCAAAAATAGATGTTTCATTTCCCAAGTATGTAGGTTCACCACTGTAAAGAAATATTCTTGTATAGTTGGTTTCTATCTTCTTGAACTCTGCTCCAAGTTCAGCTAATTTCTCATATGTCCTTAACACAAACTTTGAGCAATCAAAGGATTCAAACCAGGTCTCTGCCTCTTTTCCTGGGCTGGCTTGGACAGTCCATGTCTCATAATAAATTCCTGTTTCATTATCCTGTTTCACCCACTTTGCCATCTTGTTAAATGTGTTTCCTAGTTTAAAAACAAAACCTTAAATTATTATTAGCTTTAAATAAAAGTCTTACCTGAGTAAGACTACTGATGCATATGAATAAGAAATTTGCTCTGGATTTCCACATCTCAGGGCAATAATCCAAGATTAGCCAGGTTTTGTTCTATCCATTAAGGCATTGCTGAGTTATAAACACTAGATATAATAGATATGTAAGAAGAACTCTTACAGCCGGGCGTGGTGGCGCACGCCTGTAATCCCAGCACTCGAGAGGCTGAGGTAGGTGGATTGGTGCAAGTTCGAGACCAACTTGGGCTACAAAAGTGAGCTCAAGGTCAGCCTGAACTGCATAAAAAGACCCTGTCTCAAAAAGACAAAAAAAAAAAAGAAGAACTCTTACTAATCTTGTAATGATTTCAGCAGTTGCCAAAAGACAGGTTATGCAATATTGGATTTGAAGTCAGAAGAGGAAAGCAAGGAAGGAACTGTGGAAAAGCAAAAGGTAAATGGGCAAAGGCAGTGTCAGACAAAGAGGATAAAAGTTGTGTTTTTGTCTTGCGAAGCATGGTATGCAAGGATAAAGAAGTGACTCAGAGCCATGCTGACCCTGGATACAGGGTATGACCCTACCACCACCACTTGCAGCTGTTGACCCCACTAATCCACTAAATTTTTCAAAGACCCAACCAAACTGACTATTTTGGCCAAAAATTCTAAGGTGGTCAACACTCTTTGCTACTGTCCCTTTGTATTAAACAAGAAGCATCTTTCTAAATATGTGCAAAACATGCAGCACTACATTGCTACAACCCTCATCTGGGCATTTGTAATGCTCAATAGAGCTGGGCCTCAACATTTCACTCTGTATTGAACCTTTCCGTGGCTACCCCAACTGGAGTCCAGAAAATAAATACTTCATGTTCTGTAAAATAAATGAGCACCTGCCTTTATCAATTTAAAGAAATTTAAGTTGTGGAAGTGTATAAAATTTTTTATTAAAGCTGGAGGCACTACTCCTAGTGTTCAGCTCTGAAAAGCTGTGCCACTGTTGTGCTTCACAACACTTGTGTTGTAATATGAAGAAAAGGTCACTGACCCAGCATGATCACAAGTTAGATGGACAACTGAGAAGACTAAAGTAGAAGCATATTACAAACTAATACAGAAGTCACTCATTCCTATGAATGTAGATCAGAATAAAAATGCAGGTAATAATGCAAACAAATGGAGATGAGATGTAAACTGGCCTAAAAAAGAGTAGCTAATTCTTTTATGAGCACAGTGGAAACAGGTGGATTTTCGTATTGTTGGGACGGTTTGGGAAACACTGATGAAAAAAATAAAGAGAAATTAGGAAACTGCTGTGTTCTGAGTTAAGAGATCCCCAGATTACATTTATAGGCTCTCAGTTCTAGCTTTATAGCTTTGAATAAAAATATAGTCACCTTCCCTGGCTGAACTTCAATTCCTTATTCATAAAAGGACAAATGGTATCTTACTCTCCCCAAAGAATTATGATTTAACACACTAAAGAGATGTGTGAAAGCTGTAAGTAGAAAGCCTGATAACTTCCTCAAGTCCTGGGAGCCAACAAATGACTGTTAGTACAAATATTGCCTTTCTTTCTGATGTTTCCAATTGGTGGTGGGTATTACTTTGTAATATAGAACTCTATAAAATGACATAAAGAAGTTATTCTAAATCATGGCAGCATTCTATACATGAAGCAATATGCCAATAAGCTATTGATGAAACATTCTGCTGAACTCCTTTTATCATTAACCAGTAACAGAGCATATGTAAAATTGTATTAGCAAGTCTTTCATACATTCAAAAAGGAAAACTAAGATATAAAATGAATGCTCAAGAGACATGCGCCACTCCGCCATATATAAATTTTTTAAGAAGGAGGCAACATGCCAAAATTGTTAAAGAGAATGACCTACTGGGGTTCACTGCCAAGGTTACCTAGTTGTGTAACTTTAACCTGATTCCACATGTACAAGCGGAAAATAACTACTGTGATGATAAATGTTGTGACACATGTACAGCACTCATGCTGGGCTGCTCTAAGTCAGTGTGAGCAGGGGCTATGTCTCAACATGAAGGTATTTTTTAGATAGGTAGATACATAAAAATTAGATATATTAAAACATTAGATACAGTGAACAGACCCTTAATCAGGTACTTTAGGGAATTTTTTTTCCTTTTTCACAGTGGTACCTTGCTTGGTTCATGACTTAATTTTTTTCATGATTCTGGCGGTAAACTGCAATGGATGAGAGTACATATCAAATTCAGTGGTTAGGTTCAATATTGACCTTACATGGAAATCTGACTTGATTCTAGTCCAATTCAGTTGTCCCATTAGAACTGTGGAAAGAAAGCATTGAGGTACCACTCTATTTAGAAAGTCCAATTTAGTATTACAAAACAATTTTTTTTTTTTTTTTTTTTGACAGAATACAGCAAGAGATAAGCTGCATATCACCTACAACGTTATCAGTGAGTACTTATTTGGGTTAGTGGAGGGGTTCGAAGAAAGCATTTCATTCACATGGAGTGAAACTATGTGAAATTCACATAATGACACCATGATCAATACTGGCATATTTTTGAAACTTACCTGATATGGTTGCTACTAGAACTAGTGTCCCATTTTCCTTCCAGTGGATATCATCAATTCCCTCAAAAAAACAGGCAGCTCCTTGATTACACCAGAAAGGGGCATCCATTTCAGGCCTGAGATGGGGAAATGTACAGTTGCCAAGTTGGAAAAGTTCATACCATTCCATTGTGTAGTTCTTGCCAGTTAAGGTATTCCTGAATCCAATGGCATCATGCATAATTTTCTGTATAAAGACAATATACATATGAAAGTATCTGTGAATTAATCTTGGCTTCAGATAACCAGATGGGAAAAAACATGGTACATTACAAAAGCACATCTATAGTGGAAAGAAAAAAAAAAACAAACAAAACTATTCAACTCTTCTTCTGTATCACTCTTCTTGTATATCTCTACTGTCTCTCAAAACTCCAGGGATCTCATCCACTCTGCTTGTGGCTTCTTACAATCTTAGATAGGAGGAATATAGGCTATGGGGAAACACATGTCATTTTCTTAACCTTAAATGTAAGTCCAAGAAGCCTGCATGCCACAGTTCTAGGGAGGAACTCAACGTGCCTCTCAGAGTTACATGCTAACCTGGAAAAGTAAAATCAAGAACTGTTTCCTACCTATCTTGCTTCTTACCATGTTCTTCCTGCTCATTTTCCAAGAACCAGGTACAGCAAGTAGGTTAAGATTTATAACATTAAAAAGTATTAAATTATCAGGATTATAAAATCTGATCATGAAATTTTTGACCACTCATATTTAATATGCTAGACAAATCAATAAATTTGATCTGAGTTCTAGTTTAAGTCAATTTAATAACTAAATCATTTAATAACCAAAAGTTACAAGATTAAAGCACATCCTTACAAAATGTCCCAGCAGGTCCCCATATTTAAATTCCCACACTGGGGTTTGTAGTCGGAACACTTCAATGACATCATCATTCTTCATAACTGGGATCGTTGAGCCAGTAGGGCAGAAAGTATACTTAGCTTGACAGTAAGGATCTGGCTCTGGACGGAAGGAAAAGCGTCTAATAAAGAAAGAGAAGCCATCAGCTTAGACTCTCAGAGGAATTTGGTTTATGTAACTTTAGAATCCTGATTTTCATTTCACTGTTAACATTTTTAGGGGAAAAATCAAAAGTTTAGACCACAGTAACGAAATACAAACATACATTTCTACTTATCCTGTAAATAAACTTAAATAGCAAACTATAATATGGAAATATGTTATATTTACTTAAGAACTCAACCAATATTTATTGAGAATCTACTACATGTAGGGCTAGACTGGAAGGAAAGAAACAAAAATGAAAATGCTGGGAGCTGAGAAGACATTAAACAATCCATGAGGTGCACTGGGGTAAGTGATAAGCTAAGAAAATAAAGTCCTAGGGAACCAACATGAGAGAAATCATTTTTCCCTGATGGGGAAAGGACAAAGAATGAGACAAAGATAAGCAAATAAGTAGGAAGTATTTATAGACAAGGTTAGGACAGAAGACAAGTATTATAAGGCAAGTATGCACAACTGAGAGTCTCCAGTGAGCTAGGGTTAGGGCAGGTCTGGAGAGGACAGAAGCAGCCAGAGGCTGACATCACAAACCCTAGGCGTGAATGGGTAAAGAGTACCCCTAGCGTGTTAGGGCTGGGCAGGCTTAAGCCCTGATCAAGCTTGAAAGATTTAAAGCAGATCTGATGGGAATGAACATGCTGTAAATTAAACCTTATCTTGCAATTAAGAAAGAGTCAGGAAGGGCCCAAGTTAAGGCCGAGAGATCAGTCAGGAGGTGAATGTGATAATGCGGATGAGAATGAAGACCGTAGAAAGCTGGAGCCCTAGGATTAGGATGGTGCTAAGGCCAGATGCCGCTCAGCAGGCATTTACTAGCCACCTTCCATCCTTGGCACTTGGAGAAAAAGGATAATACAAGAGAAGCAGCTTGAATCCTCTAAGAATGCTCCTAAGATGTCCATGGTTCTAGTCAGATGTATTTTGTAACAATCCTAACACATGAACAAAAATTTCTATTTTAATTTAGGTATTCACCTGGCCTAATCAAATATATCACTATATGTGGGTTTCTTTACCCATAGTACAATCTTTTTTGAGGTCAAACATAATTTATGAAGCATAACTAAAAGTATGAACTTAACACAGGTAAACATAATCAACCAAGGGAACTGAACAGGACATAAGCTAAAAATTGAACAGTAAGAAGTCATCAACCAATGACTATGAGGCCTAAATAAAATATTTTGGATTTATAATCTCCTAGCTTTCTTGGATATTTAATTCTTACTTCTTTTTCAACATTTTAATGTACAGACAAATCAGCTTCAATCCTAAACTTTTTTTTTTAAAAGAGTAGCAGTGATTGAACCCAGGGCCTCAAGCAGGGCAGGGCAGGGCAGGGCAGGCCAGAGCATTAAATGGCTCTATGCTACAGCCCTGTCCCCCATCCCCTTTCAATTTTTATTTTGAGAAAAGGCTTCTCTATTGTCCAAGCTGGCGTGGAACTAACAACCTTCCTACTCAGCCTCCCAGTAACCGGGATTTCCGGCCTGTACCTCTAAGCTCTTTTCATATTGACTCATTATAAACACTCTGAGCAGAATACATGAATATTTAGTTTTGTCAACAGCTAGTATTTACTAGAGTTAACCCTGAAAAAAAATGTACTACTGGTCCCATTTTCTGACTCAGCACCTGTGAGCAAAGGGATAACGAGTAATTTTCTTATCTGCTAGGGTTAGATTTGATATGCAGCGTGCAGGAGGCACCCAGAATTCACCAGATTCTTCTGCCTCGGAACTCATTTCTGCCAAGCAAAACAGGGTTGAATATTCAAAACCTGCTGGCCTTTCTCCCGCCTGAGGTCACCCTGTTTGCTTCCTGTGTTTGGCTATCTCCCGCAGCTTTAGCCTGGGTCAGCACTTCATCAGTGACTGGAATGGCTGAGGTAGGACCGCGAGTTTGACTGTAGTCTGGACACTTTAGAGACTTGGCGACACAGTGGTCTCAGAAATAACTTATAGTGGCGATGGCCCTGGGTTCAATGCCCAGTTGCCCAGTACTTTAAAAAAAAAAAAAAAAAAAAAATCATCTTCACAGATTTGTAACCTCTCTCCTCGATTTCTCATCAGTGCTCCACCTCCGGGTTAAAGAAAAGAGATGGTCAACTTTCCCCTGGCCCAGGAGGGAATCGGGACTTAGAATCCTAAAATTGAGAAGTCTACTGCCAAATGGGGCGAGTTGGGCACCCCCAATATTAAATATTATGCAGTGATGACTGCTGACAATGTACGACCTAAGTGATAAACCAATACCTATAAAGTGTTGTAAAACGCTCAACGACTCAGTTCCTGAATTTGAAGTCGCTCAACACAGAAGCCGGACCTCCGCTTCTTTTTCGATTAGAGACAACTCTACGCAGGGCTCCGGCGCCGCGCGCCCCACAGCGCTCCGAGCCCAGGGTCCCCCAGGCCGCCACCGCCCCTGTGCCCCATCGGCCGCGCACATCCCGGGTCTGCACCCCGCACTCACTTGTAGGGCACAGGCCAGCGGCCGCCAGAGGTCAAATACTGGCCCGGAGCCACCGCGAGCAAGAACAGCAGTGCCAGGGGCCAGCACACCTGGCCCGCAGCCGCCGTCCGCGCCATTCCGCGGCTCGCGGCGCTTCCGGTCAATGCCGACGCCAGCCGCACCAGCAGCACGCACCGACCGCTCCGCCCCGCCCGCCCTCCGGCTCTCCCCACTGGCTCCGCCAGCTCCGCCCCGTCCCGTTCGCCCTCTCGCTCCGCCCCTCCGCCCGCTTGCCTGGTCCACCCGATTTGCCACGCCCACCCACGACCAGGTAAGGGGCTTTCAAGGTGCCCGAGACGCGCGTGTGACTGCACCGCCAACAGGAAGGGCCCAGGGCGCCCGCTCAGGTCTGAGGCCCCCCTTCTTGAGGCCAGCACCTCTAGCTTCAAGCCGGGTGTAAAAATCTCTTTGGTCGAGATCGCCTCCTCCCTACCTCCCCCACATCCACCGAAACAGAACCCACGAAGGCTGCCATGTAGGTCCTCTTCCGGATTTTGCAGCCCTGACTCCGAGCCCGAGGCCCAGTGGAGGCGCCACCAGTGTTTGGTGAAGAAGTGTCTAAGTGGGGTGGTGAAGGCAGGAAAGAAGACTGAGGCCAGTAATGGGGAATGACTTGTACACGCCTGCCTGGGCTAGTGGACTCAGTGCTGAACGCAAAGGGTACTTAGTCCGTGTGACCACTTTCTTGCTGGGGCTACCACTTACGGGGAAAGAAGATTTTACACTACCTTCTTGGCCTCCACCTCTTAACCACTTCAATGGACTATGGGATCAGCTGCCCTGATTCTCTTGTGGCCCTGGTGGCTTCCCATGTGCGCCTATGTCGATTTATTCCTGTGTGCTGTACATTAAAGGACTTGTCACGTAGCCACCTGTTAACAAAGAGAGCAGCCTGCAAAGCTCTTAGGTCAGGACTTCATAAGTATTTCACTTTACCTGTGACATGTGTGAATTGTAATATTTGTAAATGCATTAGAAAAAGCAAGGTGGCCCCTGGTTAGAGTGACTGCCAGAATTCAGCTGTGTGTGTGTGTGTGTGTGTGTGTGTGTGTGTGTGTGTGTGGGTGTGTGTGTGTACTGGGAGCTTTCACAAGTCTGACAGGCAAACACAGACACGTATTTGTCCACATGCCGCACCAGATTGAGCTCTGGGGAGCTTCAGGCAGGACCCCATGTTAACATCCACTTTGTCTAAGCCTTGTTCTGTGATGTCTACCAGGTGTCCAAACCAGAAAGCTGAACTGGCTTCCCCAAAGACCCACCTAAGGGGAGAGGGAAAACATCCTGGCCATTAACAGCTTAAACGAAATGTGTGATTTGGAGAGAACTTGTGTGAGCCCATCCCAGAGCATGGCATAGAAAGTAATGAAGAAAGACAGTGCCCAAAAGTCATAAAGGAGTATTTACAGTTAATGGAGCCATTGTCAGGACACAGTGGAACTTCCCACCCAGCTCAGAGATTCAAAAACAGGTTCAGATTGACCTTGGCCAGCAACTGGGACCCCGTCTTGGGCCGTCAGTCCCCTCTCTGTGCAGGGAGATTTCTGGTAAGTTTTTCCTTGAATGTGTCCTGGTAGCCTTCTGGTAACCTCATGTGCTTTAATCCACTTTTGCCATCTGAGACAAGTTGGATTACACTGTGACCCCATATCCCAAGCCAATGATGCTTGTAGATTATGGTTGCTTGATTCTTCTTTGTAATAAATATTTTCCTCTAGTCCACAGCTTTTAAACCCTTAGGACCACAGATATAACTGAGTTTTAACCTAATTGATTTCCCTCTCACCTTTGACCAGTTGGCTTCAGGTTACTAGGAACATTAGTATAGTCTGACAGATCAGATCTATGAAACCATTACAATGAGAGGTTCATGTAGGGAGGGAGGAGTTTTGATGAAATTCAAACAAGCAGTATTTTGCCAGGCTCAGAGCAAAGCAAGACTGTGCGTCAACACACAAACTATAGGAGATCTAGACTACATAGTGGCCCCACAGTCCTGTTAATAGAATGGAGGGGCCTCAAGGATTTGTTTCCAGATTATTGGTATCTAGAAGAAAGAATTGAGAAAGACACTCAGAGATAACAAGAGTAAGATTTATTAAAAGTGGAAGAAGTTCTACAAAACACTGTATATGGTTTCAAGGTAAATCCTGAGGTGATTTGACTGATCGTGTAAGATATAAAAATTCCATGTTACCATTCAGCAGAAAAGTATAACCATGAGGCATAAAAACTAAAGCCAGATTAGTATGCTGAGCTGTAAAAGGCTCAAGTCAACGGTTTCCTACATTGCCAGTTCTGTGGATAACTCAGTATTATTATGGAATATTGCTCTATGTATACAACTACTTTCTCTTGGTTCAATGAGAAGAAATATTTGTACCAATAGTGCTTTAAAAAATTATCATGTCTGCATCTTGAATTCTGAACAACTACTATGAAGACAGCAATATGCATTGTATCAATTATTGTGGCTGTCCTAACTCATTTTGAAACTGTCTCATTTTTATTTCATATTAAAAATAATTTTAAAAGTGAAAGAAGCTAAACTGTGCTCTGCACAGGATAGAAATAGGTCCATAAGAATAGCTCACAGTTGTGAAAGGGGCAGACACTGAATCTCTGAATGTCCTGGGATTATAGGAGGAACAATTTGACCTAAATGAAAGTCTTAGCTACTCCACTTAGTGCACCAGTTGGGAGGAGAACTTTTAACTCTACAAGGTTTTAGTGTAAGTGTCATGGTATCCAAAGCCTAGTATAAATGGAGGTGGGGTAACAGGGTGTCAAATCCACAATGCAAATGAGATTCTACAGTCTTGTGCTTTGGTTTTGCCATGGAGTCTTGGAGGGACACAGTGCTTTGTCCAGCCTGTAAGTTCTCGCCCCACAGCTTCTTGTTGTTTATTTGTCCTTATCCCATCTCCTACCTCAGTCCTATTTCCTGGTGAACTCTGATGGTAAAATAGATGTGGAATTTCATATCTAGAGAACCCTCTATCAGAAACTGGTCATCTCTCTGGGCTGTAAATTGAGGCTGTCTGAAGTTTTCCTAACAGAGGTGAAATAATTCATTTTTGCAGATATAATTTCAAACAGGAAATCTTTTTCTAATTTTATTTTTATTTATTTATTTATTTGTTTTTTGTGGGACCAGGGTTCGAACTCACGACCTTGTACTTGCCCAGCAGGCACTTGTGCCTCGGAGCTATCTCCCCAGCCCCTTCTTTTTCTAATTTTAAGGAGCAAAGTTTCTCAGTAACAGAGCAGGAGGATGTCATAACACTTTTAAAGGTTTACTGTGTCTTGGCAGAAATATTGTTTGTAGTCTTTTTTTTTTTTTTTTTCAGTGCCAGGGATTGAATCCAAGACATTAAATGCAAACATGCTGGGCAGGTGCTCTGCCACTGAACTATTTCCCTTACCATTTTTTTTTAATTTAAGGAAAAAACAGAGCTTTATTAATAAGGCTAGCCACAAGACCCATCCTGGGTTACAGATCTTAAATGTCAGGCAGTGTACAAACATGTTTCTACAATCCTTACAGATGGGAAACACAGCTGGCCTCCCCTACCATTTTTATTTTTATTTTGAGATAGGTCTTGCTAAGTTACCCGTGCTGTGCTTGCACTTCAGATCTCTTGTCTCAAACTCCCAAACAGGTAGAAGGAAGTGTGTGCTTCTGTGTGTGCTATTGTCTGGTAATTTTGAGTCTGCTTCTGTCTTTTATTCTAGGATCGTGAATAGTAAGGAAGATTTTTAAAGTTTGAACAAACTTTTATTTTCTCACATGTGATTACATGGATATTGTAAACCATTATTCTGAGAAGGGACTTCACCAAGTTGCCAAAGGTATGCATAGAACTCAAGAAGGATAAGAGCACCTGCCCTCAACACTCTAATTTTCCACACTAGTTTTAATGCAAGAGGTTAAAAATATTGACATTAGCCCTAATCTCCCCAAAAGTTTATGAGGCTTCTGTATTCTTAACCTGTTTTATAGGTATGTAATTGACTTAAATAAATACATCAACTTTATATAGGTCCTGTATTCAGATTTTTATCCACCGCTTCACTCTCTGTGTGCTATGGTTTGTGTATAGTTGTTCCCTCAAAGCCTCATCCAATCATGGGGCAGACTTTTAGAGTTTGTGATTAACTCATGATCCACTGGGATTATGAATGTGAGTGCTATACCAAACCTGGGTTGGATAGCCTAAATGCAGTTTAAAGGAAACAGACTTGCTCTCAGTAGCTATTGTAGCTTCTACTCCTCTCCGCTCTTTGCCACTACCCTGAAGAGGTTGCTCTCTGTCATGTGCCTCTCTGCCTTGGACTCAGCCGAGTATGGACTGAAACCTCCAGTAACTGTGAGCTCAATAAACTTTTCCTGATCCTTCTGCTGAGCTCCTTGCACTGCACGCACTGCAGCCCCTGGCAGCTGCTGCTCTGTATATATTCACCAAGAGCTACAGGTTTGGATTAATAAATCTTGATTTGAAAACTAAGTCTGGGAATAGATTGGAATTCACCAGCTCAGGCTTGCCCAACACAGAGAACACCAAAGTGATGGGCAATCTGGAAACCAAGTACAGGAGTGTGGCCTGATGTTCATGGAGAAACGAAACATGGACAACACCCTCGGCACCGAGGTCACCATGGAGGATCAATTCATGGGAGGACTGAAGCTGACCTTCGATTCATCCTTCTGGCCTAACACCAGGAAATCAACAAAAAGATCAAGATGGGGTATAAGTGGAAGCACATCAACCTGGGCTGCAACATGGACTTTGAAATCACTGGGCCTTTGATCCATGGCACCCTGGTGCTGGGCTGCAAGGGCTGGTGGGCTGGGTACCAGATAAATTTTGACATGGTAAACTTCCAAGTGACCCAGAGAAACTCTGCAGTTGGCTACAAGATGGATGAGTTCCAGCTTCACACTGATGTGGATGATGGTGCAGAATTTGGTGACTCCATTTATCAGAAGGTGAACAAGAACTGGAGACCACTGGCAGCCTCACCTGGACAGCAGGAAACAGCAACACTTGCTTTGGCATAGCAGCCATGTATCAGGTCGACCCTGAAGCCTGCTTCTCAGCCAAAGTGACACCTCCAGCCTGATTGGTTCAGGATACACTCAGACCCTAAAGCCAGGAATCAAACTAACACTGTCAGCTCTGCTGGATGGCAGGTATGTCAATGCTGGTGGCCACAAACTTGGTCCAGGACTGGAATTTCAAGCATAAATGCACACTGTACAGTCGTTAATTTTAAACTATTTTGTAGCATAGCTACCTTCAGAATTTAGTGTACTTTTTAATGTTGGATGTCAAAGAACTGCTGAAAAATCATGTTATACTTCCAGGTTAAGGATGATTCAGCTTCATTTTTTTTTTTAAGAATTAATTTACTATTTTTTTTCCTTGTTTCAGAACTTTTGTTTGTTTGCTTATTTATTTTTCTGGCCGGCTCAGCCCACCCTGAGGGCAGGGCTGGCACAGCATGTGGTGCTGGGGATCGAACTGCGGTCCCTGCAGCCGCCCAAGCTTTCCCAAGCAGGTGCTTTAGACCACTGAGCCATCCTGCCGGGCCCCGATTCGGCTTTAAAGTGTTATTGATTCAGAGGTACAGTAGAAGTGGGGGAATGTGGTGGCTCCCTAGTGATGCCAGGTTCCTTTTTAAAAAGAAATTTAAACAGGGCTGCAAGTGGAAGCTGGTAATGTGTGGGCACTTTGCAATTCTGTGTTGAGTACATGACTGAATTGTGACTTTCTGAGAATCAAACCCTGGCTTCCTAACCCTGACTGGTGAGAAGCTCACAGCTTGTGGGTGTGAACAAACTCATCTGAAAGGGACTTTTTAGACAGACCGTCACACCCTGCTCCTGCCCCAGCCCCTCATCACCTCTTCTGCACCAAAAGTAGTCCACAAGGTGCAATAGCTGTTTCTTTTGTGTCATATGGGGGCAGAGAGGGGGATGTAATGAAGCCAGTCACTCAGAACTTATTTCCTTTCATGTTATGGGTTTTTTGCCCTTGCACCAGTGTATACCAGCTGCAAGTTGGGAAGTGTGCGTGACTGTGATCGGATGGTGACAACACTAGGAACCTAAATCGGGCGTATGCTGTGTTCTTACCACTCTGTTTACTTTTCAGCAGTTTATTGGGTACATTTTAGAGTCTTCCATTTTTTGCAAAATTAGATCCTCCCCTTCAAATGTTGTAATTAGCATCACTTAAAAAACATGATTAAAATATTAATAAATAATAAATCTTTCCTTCCTTCATTTTAGCTTTTTCTTTTTCCTTTCTTTCTTTTTTTTTTTTTTTTTTTTTTTTTTTTTTTTTTTTTTTTTTTTTTTTTTTTTTTTTTTTTTTTTTTTTTTTTTTTTTTTTTTTTTTTTTTTTTTTTTTTGTGTGTGTGTATATGGTCTCACAGCAATCCTCCTACTTGTACCTCCCAAGTGCTAGGATTACAGGTGCAGTGGCTCAAGAGCAGCGCCGGCGTGGCAGGCAGGGCCAAGAACTGAACCCTAGCCCCTGCGCTTCCCTAAGTAAGGGCTTAATCCACTGAGCTATATCGCCGGCCCTCTTTCCTTCATTTTGGGTGCTGGGTATTTGTCCCAGAAAGGAAAGAAGAGTAAATGAAACACTGTAGCACAATATATTAAAGGTTAATGGTAATTCTAAAAGCATATTTTATGAATTTAATACAGTTAAAAATCATTCCTATGAGATTAGAAAAAGATACCTACTTAATATGTGATATTAAAAATAAACAATGTATGGATCCATAGTTAATACTCCATTATAATCCTAAATCAAGTAATTTGCAATTTATAATCTTAATAGTTACATTCAGTCTATCAGACACTAATCTTGTATTTAATTTATTGAATATATGTTTTTCAGTGTGTTGAAAGTGGTTTATTAATATTTTCATGAAAATCAACTTCAGGACACCCTGCTCCCCTATAGTAAGATTTAAAATCATGGGCCTTTGCTACAATTCCAACCCTTAAAACTTGTTTTCTTGCCGGGCATGGTGGCACACGCCTGTAATCCCAGCACTCGGGAGGCTGAGGCAGGAGGATTG